>VXBA01002229.1:0-15798 GCA_013399895.1 Serilophus lunatus
ACCAGGTCCAGCCGCCACACCTTGTCTGCCTGCCGCAGGCAGTCGATGCGGCGCATCTTGCCCTTCTGGTCGGGGTTGGAGAGGACGCAGCACGAGGGTTTCTTGCCCGTGATGGAGAGCACAAAGTCCTCGCGGCACTCGGGCCGGATGTCCTTGCGCAGCTTGGCCAGGAGGCGCGAGGCCCATTTCTGCTTCACCTCCGGCTTCTCGCTCAGCAGCTCGTCCTTCACCGCCCTCTCCTCATCCTTCGTCATCCTCTTCTCGTGCTGCTTGGAGTACTTGCGCTTGCGGGCCTGCAGGTTGAACCACGTGTAGGCAAAGGCCCTGACGTGGGGGAGCAGCGCCTCGATGAAGGGGTGGAACTCATCCTGTGGGAACAGAGGGACAGGGGGTCACTCCTGGGTGACCTCCCCCAACCCACCGAGCTGGCTGGGAAGCCCTGGGGACCTACCACGCTCATCCCCACTGGGTTGTATCCCAGTGCAACCAGGAGGAAAAGCTGTGGCAGAGACGCATGCCCACCAGGGACAGGGTTCCCTTCACCACACAGCAGTGTTATTTCTGTCTCAGCAGACCCCCCATAAATCCCACCAGCTGCAATTCTCCTGCCAACAGCCTGTAGGGGGTCACTGGGCCATGCTGGAGCTGGTGGTGCCATGGAGGGACAGGCACCTGCACAAGGTTCACCAGCTCAGCAGCACCTGGACCCTCTCCCCTTCCCAACCCCCATGTGCTGGGATCTGCTCCCACCAGCCACAGAAATCCCACCTGACATCGTGCCCACTGGAGCCGCTGTGCTGGCGTCAGGCACTGCCAGACTGCAACGCCCCAGTGCCGGGTCCCCCACACTCCCAGCATGCCGGGTGCTTCTGCACAAGTTCTGGGTGCCTTGGACCTCTCCACTCCCTCCAGACCAGCGGGAAACTCCCCCAGTTTGCCCCAGTTGCAGCCAGCTCGGCAGCTGGCGCCTGGCCCAGCACACAAGGCGTGCTCTGACTGCCTTTTTCCATTTGGCGAGCACTGCTGGATGAGTCCGGCCCCAAAAAGAAAACAAGGAAAATGCACCCCCCTCCCTGGCCCCTCCTTCCCGCATCACTTTTTTTTTTTCCAGTTTGGAAAATCAGTGCTTCCTGGCTAGGGGGGCCTACAATCCCCCCACAGGATGGAAAAGTGTTGGGAGTCTTCCTGAGGAGNGTCCTGTTGCAGAGTGCCAGGGCTGGGCGGGGATGGCTGGTGACAACTGCCACTGCTGTGCCACAGCCTTGTTTGCAGGGTCATGCCTGGCTTTGGGTTACCCTCTCAGCAGGAAGGGTGCCAGAGGCAGGCGTTGTTCTGGGGTCAGGAGGTGGCTGCAGGCAGGAGGTGGGATAGGACAGGACCCTGTCAGTGGGATGGGGTGAGTGGCTCCGGAGCTGGTGGCTGACCCCACTCATCCCAGAGCAGTGATGCCATTCTCCGTAGCCCAGAGTGACCCTGCCTGGAAGGAAGGGTGTCCCCTCCGTGAAGCAAGCTCCCTTACAGGGATTGGCCTTATACAGACCCCACTAATTCCCACTTGTCCCCAAGTCCGGCACAGATCTCATTAACCCCAAACCTGTCCCCCCAGGATAAACCCTGCTAATGGCCAGCACAGGTCCCGTGGCACAGCCCTGGGCGTCCCTCGGTCCAGTGACCCCTCTCACAGACCCTGCTGTGACCTGGCATAGACAGCCTGGAACAGACCCCTTTGTCCCCTGAACCTGGCACAGATGCCAATAACTGCCACCACCAACAGCCAGCACAGCCCCACCTAACCCCCCAAGAAGTCCCCTCAAGCACAGCCCCATCCCCCTGACACAGACACTGCCATAGCTCAGAGCCACCAACCCTTCTCTGGAGCTGGAGCTGAGACCCCACGGGTGCCCCTCCATACTCCACAAGAAACAGGGGACTGTTCCCTTGAACCCACCGGACAAATGGAGACCAGCTCTGCCAACAGACTTATCCTGATCCTGGGGTCCCACCCCTGCCTGGGGGACTCATCCTGCCGGGGGAACCCGTCCTTGCCCGGGGACCCGTCCCCGCCGGCTGCTCCCGGGGCGGCCACGGGGTCTCCTCGTTCCCGCTTCCCTCCCCAGCAGCAGCCGCTAATTCAGTGCAGCTGGGCAAGGGCTGGGCATGTGTCTTAAATCAGGGAAGAAGGTCAAAGAAAAGTAAGACAGGAGCCGAAAAAAGCAGCAGTGAGTTCCAAAAACAATACTTGGCCGGGGCGGTGGGCGGCTGATCTTCCTTGGTGGCCGGTTATTCAGACGAGCCCGACAAATTGCTGCCATCCCCTGGCCCGCCACCCTCCCCAGGCAGCCGGCGGCAGGGCTGGCCACAGGGCCGGGGGGACGCCATTGTCCCCATCCCTGCCCTCCCGCTGGGCAGTGCCACCCCAGACACCACTGCAGGGAAGCGGGGCAGGAACCAAGTTATCCGGGTTGGGCAAGGCAGCACCCGTGGGTGCTGTTTGTGCTCACTGTGGGGGCCAGGGAATGCTCAGGGTGGCAGGGACGAACCACCGTTTCTGTGCCCCCCCTTGCCACGGTGCCGAGGATGCTCAGATCTCCTTTGGACTCACACCTGAGACCCCCCTAAAAACCACTGTGTGCAGAAGCCCCTGTGACCCCCGGTGCCCCCGAAGCCATCGCGGGCCCCCCTTTCCCGGGATTACAGCAGGCGGGAGCTGCATCCAAAGCCAATCAGCCCCTCGCCAACTTTCCCTCCCGCCCGGCTTATCCCGCGCCGCGATGCCGCGGTTAAGCCGCTTTGGCAGGGCAGGCGAGGGCGGCCGGGGGGCACCGGGACAGCCGGCTGAGGGGACACGCTAAAGCATTTAGGGACCGTCCCCAGCTCTGCATTGCCCGCACTGTGCAGGCAATGAGCCCCTCAGCCGGGCAAACCATCCCGGCTGGCACCAGCCAATGTCACACCGGCTCCACTTGGGAAGGCACAAGCCGGGGGGGGATACAGTCTGTCCGTTCCCAGCCCCTGATTTCCACCGGGTTCCCCCATCCAGCAGCCGGAGCTCCGGCAAAGGGCTGGTTAAGTGTTTCTCCTGCTGTTTTTCCTTTGCAGGGCTGGGAAGCAGAGACGTGCTGCAATACCCCAGACGAGGCTGCTCCCGGGGCATTTCCGGATGGGAATCTGGCAGCAGAGCCTGTGCTTGGGCCTCATCCAGCCCAGGCTTGTAAAGCCCTGCAACCCAGGCAGGAGCACGCCTGCGTCGGGTGCTGCCGGCCCCGCTCCGGGGCCCCCTGCACCCCCCTTCCAGGGGCTGCTGGAGCACTGGCTTTCCATTCCATGCCAAGTGCTGCGAGGGGAAACTGAGGCACGGGTCAAGCCCGTCTCTCTCCTGCTGCGGAGCGGGGAGAGGAAGGAGGGATGCTCTGTGTGGAGCTGGGCAAGCCATGGAGGATTAACTCCTCCGCAGCTCAGGTTTTGGCAGTGCCAGAGAGCAGGAATGGGCACAGCCAAGGCGCTGCCTCTCCCTGTGCTCCTGCCACCAGCTTGGCCAGCACTGGGGCTCCACACCCTGGGGACCCTCCACCCTGGAGACAGGGGGATGTTCTGTGCCACGCAGTGACACAGCACCAGGCACAGTCACCACAGCATGGATTGGCCACCCCGCGAGCATCCTCTGCTCCAGAGCCTTGTCCAAACAGGTCGGGCTCAGTGAAACAGCCTGAATTTTCCAATGAAAAAAAAAAACAACGTTTCCTCAGGAAATTCCCGAGCAGTTTTCACGGGGGAGAGTGGGAGGGGTGAGGGGTGGAGGAGGGGGACGGGAGGAGTCAGACACCTCAGCAATGGGTTTTACTCCCCACCAGCACGGCTCGGCTGCCGGGAGGAGCGGGATGGCATTCCCACCATGGGCAGGGAGCGATGCGGGACAGCCTTGCCGCATCCCAGCCCTGCAGAGACCACACAGGGCTTATTTTATGAAAGGATGCTCAGCCTCCTCGCCAGCAGCCACACACCTCCGAACCGCTGCCGGCTCCCACGGCCGCCCCTCCTGCCAGGTCCCGCGGCCCGGCGAGCCCGGGCAGGGGCTGGCAAGTCGGGCACCGGGCGCCGTGCCCCCATGGGAAGCCTTGGCGCGGCGGCAGGGGGGAATGCGGCTGCAGAGATTCCGGTAATCCTGAAAATCCCAAAATCCGAAAGGGGCACAGCAGGGAGTTGCTTTCCCCTCGCTGGAGCCCTTGGCACGGACCGCGAAGCCTCCAGTAGCTGCTTGTAACTGTTCTCCGAAGCGGCTCTGGGTAATAAGTTAACCTGGTAATGAGACCTGTTGCCGAGACAGATGCAAATGATTGGGAAGTGCTCATTAGAGGGGATGGAAGGAGGCACTTAGGCCCTGAAAGGCACCCAGCCCTTCCCGGGGCCGCCCTGCACCCTATTAGAGCCCATTTTACAATAATTGCTCCAGAGGAGGAAATCTATTTGGATTCATCATAAAGTATTTATTAACAAGAGCTTATTCATAATTTTTGCTGCTCGCCGGCGTGGCGAAGCCAGGCGTCCCAGCCTGCTCCATGTTGGAACACGGCTTCCCCGGCCCGGGAGAGCAGCACTGCTGTGCTGGGGAGGGGAGGGGGGGCGGGCAGCGAAAGGGCACGGGGGCAGCTGAAGCTCCCAAGGCAGGTACGAGCTGTGCTGACCTTGCCTGGGCACACCTGGCCCCACATCAGAGCTCCCCGTGGGGCAGAACACGCTATCACAGCCACGTTCCCCTCTGCTCCTGGCTGATCCAGCCCCAGGCTTGCAAATCCCCTCCTGCAGCCCACGCCAGGGCACAGAGATCCAGTGCCCAGGGCACCTGGCTGGCACCACTAGCACAGGTGGAGGTGAAGGCAGGACACGGTGCAACCTCCCCGCAGCTCCTCTCCCCAGCCCCTGCGGCTTTTTCCCCCACCAGAGCCAAGCGTATCCTCCGGCCAACATCCACGCGTGGCTCGGGGCTGTGGGTGGGCAGGACCATACCCACCCTGGGCTGTTGGGTTAGGGTGAGCAGAGACAAGGCAGAGAGGGGCTCCCTCTTCATTTACTGCCTCGATGCTCAGTCCCAGCCAGGATCACCCAGGAGGGGGCGGATGGGCTAATACAGCCCCTGGTGCTCACCATGCACCTGGGACCATGGTGTCCCTGCATCTCTCATTGAGCCGCCCTGGGCTCCCCACACCTGGTGCTGCCCAAAAACGCCCCGCCGGGTCCTTCAAGCCACCCTGGAGCAGGCAGGTCCCTGCCGCCCCTGGGTGCCGGGCCGGTGCCCACCTGCCCGTGCCTACGTGCCGGGGCGGGAGCGGTGCTGGCGCTCGCCCTCGCAGGTGCTGCGGCTGCGAGCGGGGGCGCGGGGAGCGCGCCGAGGCCGCGGGTCACGGGAGGCCGCGGCAGCGGAGAACCTGCCAGTTGCTTTGGAAAACAGCAGGAAGAAAAGCAGCTCTCTTGGCAGCCCCGGGTTCGGGTGCCAGAGCTGCCTGGGCTCCCGCCAGCCAGCACAGCCCGACCCACAGACGGCGGCTGGGGGTGGTCCAGGTGGGATGGAGCCGGAGGGGGCTTCTCCAGCGGCAAGGTACGTGCCCTGACACTGTGCCCAGCCTCTGGTGTGCCCACGTGCACCCCCACCCCAGCAACAACTGTCATTACCGGTGCCCGGGTTTGTTAATGCACCTCAAATCCAGGAGCAGAGTGCCCAGTGTGTGGGGAAGGGGTACGGATGCCCCAGGGATGGTACCCAGCAGCAGCACAGCCACCACCAGTGGCTGAAGGAGCCAAGAAAGTGCTGGCAAGGGAGACCTGAAGGCCTTCCTGCAGACTCCCTTGGGTCTCCCAGGTGTCATCACTATGCATCCCCCGCGGGGTTCGGGAGCCGCGGCTCAGCTGCTTCCCCAGTGTGAGGCGCTGCCTTTCCAAAAATAGGGAAACTGAGGCATATCACCTGCTAGGCCAGCCTGCAGGAGAGGCAGGATGTGACAGGCGGCTGCTGGGGTCTGGGAGAGGCCTGGAAGCAGTACAGGGGGCGCTGAGCCCATAGCCAAGGAAATGTCCCCTCGCCCGGGAAACATCCCGTGGCCAGCAGCACCAGGGCCACGTGGCTTCCCAGCCGAAACCCCCCCGGGGCTCCAAGGAAAGAAAATGTTTTATGGAACTGGAGAAAAAAAAGGCTTTGCCAACAGGTCCTGGCGCTGCCAGCTCCTCCACCCGGCCCTGCGTCAGCGTGGGGCCCTGGGGGTGGCCCGTCCCCTCCAGCCCTGCTCCCGGCATGTGGCAGGGACTGCGGTGCCCAGGACCCAGCACTTTGCCCATCCCAGATCCCAAGATCCCAGCCTGGGAGTTGCTGAGATATGATTCAGGGATGGAGGCAGTTTGCACCCTCAGGAGCACAGAGGGAAACTGAGGCAGGACACGTGCCGGGGTCGGCAGCACCGTGTTCATTCCAGGGAGGGGGCACTGTCCTCAGCACCGAGGGACCTGGGGCCAGGCATGGGCCCCCCCGGGCCAAGCCCAGCTCTCTGAGCTCGGCTTTAGCCCCTGACGCAGGAGGTTTTATTTCCCTCCCAACATATTTTTAGCCCTACGTGTTCTGTCCTGGCCTTTCTGAGGGAGCTTAATTCCACTCCATTATGCACCATTAAAGGTGTAGGGGTGCAGAGAGGGGTCCCCAGCTCCCCCCTGGGGGTGCCTGCTGTGGGGGTGGCACTGGGATATCTCTGCACCCTGTGATAGGCAGTGCTGCAATAGGCTCATGGAGCTCACCCTGCTGCAAATCCATCCCTGGAGCAAGTCACTGGTTAAAAATAGCCCCGGCCTTTTGCCGAGGAGTCGCCGACCTTGCAGGAGGATCGGCTGCCCCCAGGGCCCCGAGGGTGAAGAGTTCATGGCGCCCCTCAGCCTCAGTACCTGTGCAGTGCCACGGACATGCCAAAGGCTCAGCCTCTGCTCTCGTGTCTCATCGGCTCCCTGGGGGGCCGGGGACAACTTGTCAGAACCCTCCACCAAGGGATGTGGAAACCGAGGCATGGGGTGAAGACAGACTGTCCCAGAGAGCAAAGGACATCCCCAAAGGGTCACCCCTGAGCCTGGCCAGGTCCTTACCCTGAGTGCTGTAAGATGGGACTGGTTTACAAAGGGAGAGAGGGGGGCATTCATCTGCTTTCGGCAGCTCAGTAGAGCCTTCCTGGGGAAATTCAAAGGCTGAGCCCAGCCGGATCCTATTTTGGGAGGGTTTTGGACGCCTCCCAAGCAGCAGAAGTGGGTGGGGGCTGACCTGCACAAAGGGACTCTGTTTGGGACGCTGGGCTCCGGCGGTGCCCGGCATGGAGGCTGGTGGCTGTGGCTGCTCCCCTTGTCCCCCACGTGATGGGTCAGCAGCCCAGATTGGGGGCAGGGGGCGAATGCCCCCGGCCCCCCCCGAGCCGGTTACCGAGCCCCACCTGGATGTAAACTGAGGCACAGGGTGGGACCGTCCTTGCCTCCTGAGCTGCCGCTGTAACCGCTAAGTGACACTGCCATACCGCGGAGACGGCCGTGCCAACCTGCCTCGTGACGTGGGCTCCAACAGCCACCCGCCCTGGGCTACTTGCCCAGGCTGGCCCAGAGCCATCCCTTGGGGGAGTCCAAGGTCCCCCAGCAGTGCTGGCCGCTCTGGGAGCCAATACCCCAGTCACTGACTCCATGGTGGAGCAGAAGGAAACTCCCTGATGGGCCAGATCCCACCAGCTCAATGCCCCCAGAGAGTACACTGGGCCTGGGGGTCTCCCTTCACTTGTCCCCACTGCCCACCTCAGGTCCTGAGGGACTCTGGAAAGCTCTGAGCTCAGGGGCTGCGTTGCCAAGACTAGCCTGTGCATATTCCACACTTCCCACCACATGCAGAGCTGGGAGCACCTGCGGGCACTGGGCACAGAGACCCCAGGACTGGAGTCCTCACGACAGTGATGCCAGGCAAGCTCCTGCCAGCCGGCTCCTGTCCCTGTCCCCACACAGGACACAGCGGTCACAGCTCAGCCCAGGCGCTGCTGCTGCTGGCGACTCCCCTCTCCAACCAATTCCCCACCGCAAGGCGAGGAAGCTGGTGAGCGCGTCCCGGTTCCCTCCGGCGGTACCTCAGGATGCAATGCAGTCATCGTTAATGCATCTGGACTCATTTACGGGGATGAGAAAATGTTTCCAGGTTTCCCACAAAGTCCCATTAAGATCCCAGTCCCACTCTATTTTTAGTGCCCTCATCAACAACGCCTTCCCCAGCCACCCTGGCGCTCCAGGGCCCCGTGGGGCTGGTGGGGGGCACCCTGGGCACATGCTTGTAGGGAGCTGAGCAGCGCCCGGCCCGGGTGGTTGGAGGGAGAAAATCCCGGCCTCACACTTCCCAATCCAGCAGCTTCGCACCCATGGGTGCACCCAGGGGGTGGGGTTGCCCCAGCCCTGCTTTGCTTGGGAGAAGAAGGAAACATGGTGGAAAGCAACAGCAAAAGCCACCCCAGATCACCTTGGTGGCTAGGACTGTGGGACACCACTGGGCATAGAGGATGCAGAGGGAGTGGTGGTGCTGGGCGATGCTCAGTGGGGCTGAGCATCCCTGCAGGTGTAGGGCCACACCCTGCAGCACCAGGTTGCCATCTGCTGATAGCCAGTGGCTGGATGAGCCAACCCTGCAACCAGCAACTCCCAGTGCCCCAGCAGGGCTTCCCTCCAGGCAGTGGATACCCACAGGGCTCCCGGTGGAGCTGGCAAGGGCACGCGGATCCTGCCCTCGGCCCTGCGCCCTCCAGGGCTATCTATAGCCATGACCTCAGCGGGAGCCGGGGCAGGACCCGGCCGCGCATCCTCCCTTCTTGGCAGGGCCACCACCACAGCCCCCACCCGGCACGGAGCTGCCGCCAAGCCGACGCTTTTATCCTGTACGTTCGCTAATCCGACGGGATTCGGTGTCAGGGGCTGCCCATGGGAGGCTCACAAAGGCCTTTTCCAGGGGTGCTCAGCCAAGCGATGGAGAACGCCAGCCGGGAAGGGCAGACGGCGGTGCGGGGTGTCACTGCGTTAGGTGACAGGGTCTGACCCCGAGGGCTGGATGAGAGTGAATGTGGGTGACCCGGCTGCGAGGAGGTCGAGCAGGGCACGTCCCTGCGTAGGCAGGGGTGACTTGAGGACACCCCGCAGCTGCTCCCCGCAGGCGTCGGGGTCGCAGCCTCCTGCTGAGCCGGGGGTCGCAGGGAGGACCTGCTCGCTCTGCACCGGCCGCCCCAGGGGAAGCGGGGAAGGGGTGGCCCAGAGGAGGGGAATTTCCCCGGCTTTTTTCTCCAACAAACTCCTTGGCTTGTGCAATTAGAGAAATTTGTTTAACAAACTCCCGGGGGAGCGGAGCGGGAAGGTGGGGTGGCGCTCGGCCAGGGCGCTGCTCACACAGGCCCGCTCCCTCCCCGCCTGTGCCTTTGATCAGCAGCGCGCTGCGCCGCGGGACGGGAGCCGTTCCCTGCGGCCAGGGCCACGCTGTGCCACGGGGAGTGCCCCGGCCCCTGCGGACACGCTGCCCGTGGCAGCCGCTGCCACGTGCCCCGTGAAACCGCTGCTTCACAGCCCCCTCCGCTCATCACCCCCATCCCATCGCCCTCCTGCTCGCCGGGGTGGCACGACCCCGGCACCCTGCCACGCTCAGCCTCCCACCTCCCGGGCCACAGGTGCGCGCACGTGTGTGCCCCGGCGTGCCCGTGTGCGCGGCGCCGCCAGGAGCAGGCTCCGGGAGCGCGCTCGCCCGCTCGCTCCCGCTCTCTTTCTCATGCAATACCATTTCCATCAAAAACCCTTTACTCGGCACTTTTCCCCTCATTGGTATTCACGCCGCGCTCTCGCTGTCCTGGCGCACAGGTTACTAAAGGAGATTTTGCGGCGCAGCGTGGCGGGGGTCACATTTCAGCCCGCGCCGTCTCGCTTTCCCAAATCGCTGGGCAGCAGCCAGGGGACGGCGGGAGGGGGTGCAGGATCCGGCACATCACAGCTCCCGCCAGGCAACCGTGGGACCAAGCGGCCTCGTCGCCTGTGCCGGCGGGGCTCGGCGGGCTGGCGGCGGGGGCTCTGCAGCACAGAGTGATGATGGGTGGCTCCCTGGGGACAGCCAGCAGCTCACCGGCGCTCGCCGTCCTCCCAGCAGCCCCACATGCCTGGGCAAGGTGGGAACAGCTGGAAAAGAGAGGCCGAGCAGAGAGGGGGGCACACACTTGGTGCTGGCACCACCCTCGCTGCCAGTGCCCAGATGAGCCCTCAGTGCCCCCTGTGGGACTGTACTCCCGGGATGGCATACAGGGACAAGGAAGGAGCGGCGGTGCCTCTCGTTTTGGGGCTGGTTTGGGGAAAGGGGAAATGTCTGGGTGGAAAATCAACATACTCTCTCATGGGCTTTTTTTTTTTTTTCCTTTGAAAGCAAAAATATTTCTTGGTTTTTCGTGATCAGAAACATGTTGGGGGTTTTTTTTGGACAACAGCCGGTCAAATACCGTTTCCCCGCGAAGGGGAATGCAGGGGCCCTTTGCAAGGAGAGTGAAAGCCTTCTAAAAAACAAGATAAAACCCCCATTTAAAAAAAAAATCCACCTGGCTATGGACTTGAACAAGCTTCCAGGGAAGAGGGGTCAGCAGCAAGGCCGAATCCTGGTGCTCCTGTGCCAGGCAGCGCTGTTGGAGCGGTGGTGGGGAGGCTGATGCCCACGGCAGGCAGCCTGAAGCCCAGACCTGGGGATTTTGCCCAAAATGCTGCTCAGCTCTGGCTGCTGGCCGGGGAAGGAGGATTAATGCGCTTTTAGAGCAGTGGCGAGTTAACCGAGAAATCAATCCTTGGCAGGGGCTGGCCCCAGGTCCCCCGGCGCGTGAGCGCTGCCGCACCTGAGCCGCGGGATCCTTTCCCAGCTCCTCTCCAGGACTTGGGAAGCTCCGGGCCTTGGCGGCTGGTGCAGGGCGTTGGGTCCCAGCCAAGCTGGCACAGCGCACCCGGCCGCGGGGGATGCCTGCCCAGGGCCGACGTGACGGATGGCGAGCCCAGCCACCCGCTCGGGTGTGAGCCAGGCCCCGGGACGCTCGTGGGGACCCTGAGCATCCCCTTCCTGCAGCTGGCACATCCCAGGGGTCTGCGTCCCCTCCTCCAGGGTGAGATCTCAGGGTGCCAAGCTGCTGGGGCAGGGAGGGAGGCTGAGCTCAGGCTCTTGCCTCTGCCAGTTTGGTGCATCCAAAAGCACCTTGGTACCCAAAACCCACAAGGGTTTGGCACTGGGCACCTCTGGCCCATCCTGAGTCTTTGCCTCTCTCGGGTTCGGCCCTACCAGCAGCCTCCAGCTGCGCTGTGGGGACGTCACTGGTGATGCCACGCAACTTAGGCAGGGCTGAGCACCCACTGATGCCCTTGCTGCTCCCATTGCCTTCGCCACCCTGCCCCGACCTGCCCGGCACACCCCAAGGTGCTGCAGGAGAAATCTTCTCTCCATGGGTCCCCAAGAAGCAGATCTTTGCCATCCTGAGGCCCTGCCTGCACTTCTCAGCTTAGGTAAAAGGACTAGAGGGCACAGGAGCACCCCCAGCCCCCTCCCACAAGCAGTCGGCCCCCTCAGAGGTGCTCAGTGCTGGCACCACCATTCCTACACAGAGGAGCCACAGCACGGCTGGGGGTGGCAGGCAGTGTGCCAGCCTTACAGGGAGGCACTCTACCTCCCCCACAGCTCTCCTCCTTCCCCTCCAGTGAATGACCTGGGGGACACTTCCCATCACTGTCACCATCGACATCCCAGCTTGTCCCTAGGACAGGTGCAGGCACAACGTGAGTCACTGGGGGGACAACGAGCACCCTTTGGGCTGCAGGGAACTGTCCAGGGGTCAGGCACAGGGAGAGCTCGCACAGGCAACACTGGGCAAGGAAGGCTGGTGAGCAGACAGGGCAACCTGTCCTTGTTCTTGGGGCCATTCCTGGAGAGCCCTATCCTGGACCCGCCTCCACCACCCCTAAAGGCAGGAGACACTGTCCCCCTCTTTCCCCATGAGTACCAAATCCCCATCCAAATGCCACAGTGGCATTTCTCCCTGGGCTCTCTCATGCTGGGGCTGCCCAGGGCTCCTGGGAGAGCCAACTTGCCCGCTCTTTGCTCTGCCTGGATAAGGGAAGCACAGCTGGCTGGGCTGGCCCTTGCCACAGCTCCTCTGCACACCGAGCCTCACCACACCAGCACTGCTCCAGCCACTCCTGCGAGGGGGGGAAACCGCCGTGTCAAAACAGGGTCAGGCTATGGCTCCCAACATCCATTCCCCAGCCCACCCGGGCTCAGGAGAAGAGAAAAGCACCAAAGGGAGCTATTCCCAGTTGCTCCAAGAGCTCCGGGCAGCGTGCTGGGCCCTGGCAGCTGGGCTTTGTTCGGGAAAGCTGCAAAGGCACGCGCGCCCGCAGCGCCAGGCACACGGTGGGATCGCTCCCTGCCCCGGTATGGAGAGAACCACGGGCATGAGGGGCCTCAACCACAGTCAGGGAGGGAGCCGAGGGCAGGGCAGAGCTGCCCAGGAAGGGGAGGAATCGGCGGGTACCTCAGAGAAGGGCGGCTGATTTATTGCACGAGGCCCCAGCCAAGTTCAAGGTGATGCGGGGGAGAGCGGCACAACGTGAGTGCCGGCCACCAGCCCCTCGTGCAGCTGGGCTTATCCCACCCGCCTCCCCATTCCAGCCCTCCGATCCGGCTTCGTAAACCTCCCTGAAAACAGGATCTGTTTTTCCCGGGCAAGGATTTAAGATGGGATCAGGCAGGAGCAGCGAGTGGCAGGGCAGGGCTCGCCAGGGCAGGCGGGCACGGCGGGCGCCGCGGGGAAAGCGAGGATCTCCCGAAGGTTGGGTTTAAAGAACAGCCTCATTGTTTTTCCCAAACAATACTCAGCAGATGGGAGAATTGAAAGTGTGTTGCAACCTTCCCTCTCTTCCCCTGCCGTGCCCGGCTTGCTGCTCCCATCCTTTGGCAGCCGATCTGAGCTCCCGGCTGGAAACCAGTTCACCAGAGCTACTGGTGGAGGGGATGAGCACCAGCGCTTAAAAGCCTGGGCGCTTTTGGGAAGGGGCTTTGCCAAAGGATACCTGATTAGGTGTGCCCAGTGGGAAGCTCCTTGCTCCAACCACGTGCCTGCAGCAGCAGTGGCAGCCAGGTGGTGATGTGGGGAGCCTGGCAGTGGTTGGGGAGAAGTGGGATCCCCTCAGATTCCTGAAGATGTGGCTGTAACCTCGCCACGTGGCCACAATGCCTCTGGCAGCCTAGCTCTGTCCCCTGGGCCCCACACTCTGCCTATTTTCTGGCACCAAGGTTTGTGCCAGGCCAGCATAGCTGGGTGCTCTCAGACACCCCTCGATCGGGAGCCACTGGCTGTGGCACACACGGGGGTCTGTGCCTGGCCACCGGCTCTCAGTTGGGCAGTGTGGGTGCCAGTGCCCATTTCACATCATTCCCATCCTGTAGGTACCAGGGTGGGGGGCTCAAGGCACACTGAGGGCACTGCCAAGTGCCAGACACGAGTCAGAGGTTTGCAGCAGCATCACCAGTCATAAAATTTGCACATTTTTCCCCCCACAAGAGCACCCCAAATCTCCCACCACTGCAGATCCAGGAGCCAGGGATAACTGTTACGGCTCTGGAAATCCCTTCAGCTCCTCAGCAGAAGCTCCCAGGGGACACACGTGCAGACACCCTGGCAGGTGCTCAGCTCCAGGGTTATTTTGGAGCCCTGGCAACCAGACCAGCACCCCCCCTCCGCCACTTCCCCGTGGGCAGGGTGAGGCCTCGTGCGTGGCAGCGGTTCCGGTGCCGCTTCCCTGCTAATCCAGGCAGGTCCCTCTTGACTTCCCGGCCTGTCCCCGAGGTGGGATAGAGGTGAGCTGGGGAAGTGAAAGGAAGTCCCCGAGCAGGGACATAGAGCTGGGAAGGGCACAAAACCACCCTCTTGCCGGCCGGGAGGCTCAGCCGAGGCCGCAGCCAGGAGCGTGTCACAGGCGATGCCTCTGCCAGGGCTATTTCGGTGCCGCTGGACTCTCCAGCTTGGCCCTGCTCTGGCCAGGACGGGCAGCTGTCCAAGGGGTCACCAGTGGCCATGCTGGGCTCGAGGGGCTGGCGGTGGTGGTGGTGGTGAGATGTGCAGAGGCTGAGGCAGGGCGGCTCCCGCGCACGTTCCAATGTATCCACATCACCATCCGCAGCTCCCGAGCCCAGGCGAGCCAGCCCGCCACGCGGGTGGGATGGGAACGGGAATGGGAATGGCTGGACTGGCGCTGGGGGATGAGGTCTGCACCCATCCGAGCCAGGCTGAATCGGGGCTGAGGCGATGCCAGGGCAAGGGGCAGGACACTGGAGCCTTCCCCGTGCCAAGGCAGTGGGGCAGAGAATCCATGGAAGAAAAATCAGCTCCCTGCCGTCGGCCAGGAGAAGCGCTGGGAACAGCACAGGTTTGTGAGGAGAAGGGCTCCTGCCAGCCCCAACTCGGCCAGAGACCGCACAGCTTCCCACATCACACCAGCACCGTGAGCTGGCACTGCCGACCCTGCACCAGCCGGAGACTGGGAGGGCTGGGAGGTGGTGGGACCTCCATGAGGGATGGAGTCAGAGTGGGAGACGAGGGATGGAAAGAGAGAAAGCAAACAGAATGAAAAAGAAAAAAAAGAATAGAGAAGAAAAAAGAAAAAGAAAGAAAAAAAGAAAGAAAAAAAGGAGAAAAGTTAAAAACAGAAAGAAAAAATAAAAAATAAAAAGAGAAAAATAAAAACAGAAAAGTAAATAAAAGAAAGAAAATTAAAAACAAAAAGGAAGAAAAAATAGAAAGAAAAAGTAAGACAGAGGAGAAAAAGAACCAGATTGAGGTGTGACCCTTGCCAAGTCAACCACACAACAGGGAGCACCATCCACAGGGTCATCTGAGCAGCCCTGGTGCTGCCCACCCGGGCCCCTGCCCATGCCCCTGCCCTCGCCAGCCTCGTGCTGCACCCAGGGAGTGCCAAGGCCAGACCCGCACACTGCCCCTCCACCACACAGGTGCCACGAGGGGACCCCCACAAACCCAAGCTCAGAGCCCAAGCCTCTGAGGTGGAGGCACAGCCTGCCCACAGCTCCTGCCCAAGGCATGAAGTCTGGCAGGAGAACCCCAGGCGTGGGCAGGGGGGTCCTGCAGCAGCACCCCCTCCAAAGCAGAGCCCTCGCGGGGCGCAGCACGAGGCTGGGCTCGGAGCGGGCAGTGGCTGCCAGCAGGGAAGAGGTTACGAGCCGGGGAAAGCTGCTCAATAATTAAATAAATATCAGCGATCAATAAGCACAGAGCAAAGGCAGAGCCGCAGTGGTCGTGCTGTGGGCAAGGAGGGGCTCCCTGAATCTCCCCCCCACGGCCACAGCAGCTGTTGGGGGGAGATTTCGGAGACGCCCCGCTCGTCTGCACCGTGGGCCCTGGCACGGCCACCCCGCCGTGTGCCACCGGACCACGCCGGCGTGGCCTGGGGTGACACCAGTGTCCCCACCACGGCTTGGGGCTGCCCCTCAACACCCCAACGCGCCGATGGGGACTGGCATTGCCCCTCACCTCAGAGACTGACGAGGTGCCCCCACATCCTGCCATGCATGACCCCCCGCCCTCTCACCCGCCAGCGCGGCCGGGTGCAAATTGTCCCAAAGTCGGAGGATTTGGAAGAAAAAGCCTGTGCTCCCCCACCCCTTGCACCCCACCATGTGCAGCCGGGCTGGAGGGGGAGAAGGAAAAAGTTTCACGCTACGCAAGAGGCAGCACGGCC
>VXBA01002229.1:24981-40694 GCA_013399895.1 Serilophus lunatus
CACGTGGCCCTGAGCGTTTGGAAGAGGAGAGCTGCACCAGAAGAAGGGATGTTCTGTCTGACCATGGGGTTTGCACCCCGGGGGGTGGCAGGGGACCCCCAGCACTGGGGTGGCACTTATATCTTGGTGTCCCAGTGTGCACCGACCTGGGCACTGAGGGATGCTGTGAATCTGCTGGAGGCTCCCTGGGGAATGTGGTGGCACTTGAGGGTGATGTGGATGCTGACATGTGATGGTGCCCCAAAGCCTGGGCATTGCCTGAGGGCAGATCCCCAGTGGGTAGTGGGCACTGCAGGACCCTGTGGGTCAGTGTGTGGTGCCAGGGGCACCCTGTGGAGTTAGGGGGCCTTGGGTACCTCTGGGAATGGGATTCCTGGAGTGTTTCATGGTCCTGGCCCAGCCTTGGCTCATAAACCCCAAATTATTGCAGGACCAGGGGCTGAGTGCAGCGTGTTATTGAACTTTGGGAGATAAGCACCCCCGCCTCAGTTTCCCTATCCCATCCCCTGCCAGGGCCGGCGAATTGGGTGGATTTGGATCCATTCCCTCCCTGTTTCACACTCGGAGCAGGGCCTGGAGAGTTAACACCAGCCACGCCAGCCCTTGGCCGCCGGCACATGCTCTGCCCGGCCCTGAACCGCCGCCAGCTCCCGCTCCAGCAACAACAGCCCCCATTGTGTGCCAGCCGCCCGCGCCAGCACCCAGCTGCCGCCCGGGCCGAGGGTGCAGCGCCGGGCCACAAGTGGACTTTGTATCCCCGCTTCGGGCTGCTCTGGGTGGTGCTTTTTTTTTTTTTTTAATAGGAAGCAAGGAAAACAGGGCGTTCGACTCCCGGCGTTTCGCCCAGCCGCGCTGCAGCGAGCCAGGAGCAAAATATTTTTTTAAAGACAATTGCTTGGCTCTTTTTGCCTTTCATTTTGTACTTATTTTTTTGCCTTTAATTTTCCCTGGTTTTTGTATTTTATTTTCTATTTTGCCTTTTATTTTCCTCTTTTTTTTTTTACTTCCCCCCCCTTTTTATTTTTGCTTTGCCCCTCTCTTTTTTTCCCCCCCGTTTTTGCTTTTTTCTTTTTCTCTCCCCACTTTTTTCATGCTTGTTGTGTCCCTCCCTACAGTGGCTGCGGGTGCATGGCCTCGGGGGGGCTGTGTTTACCCAAGTGGCACCATGTTTGTCACCGGGGCCGGCTTGCTCCGGTGTCTAAATATGTGGCGGCAGGCACGTGACAGTGGGAGCAAACATCCTCTGCTGGCTGTCAGTTCCCAGTTCCAGGGCTGTTCCTTCTCCAGTAGGATTGGGGCCGAAGCCTCCTGGCTGCTGCACCAAAATGCTGCCTTGGGGCTCAGCCCAACACTCCAGCTGTTTCGGGGTGAAGAAAGGGCTCTGTGGTCCCCACCCCAGGCTGCCTCTGGGGCCCCAAGGCAGGATCTGTCCCTGCTGTCCCATTCCCACGGAGCTGCAGGAGAATCATCACGTCCCTTTGTGTTATGAGCGGGGAAACTGAGGCACAGCTCTGTGCTGGTGGGAGCAGATCAGACCCGTGGAGGGGGATTTTCCCGCTGGATCCTGACTCTTTTAAACCAACGTTTTGATGCTTTTTGGGGTGAGGGCTGTTGCCAGGGAAGAGATAGAAGGTCTTGCACCCCACTTCTGGCTCCCATGGCACTTTGCCCGTGGCTCATGGGGTGCTGCATGGGTGAAACTCATTACAGGAATATCCCCTGGCTGAGCACTGGGGGCGGTGGGGAAGGTGCCCAGCCCAGGTGTGCAGGCAGGGAACCGGCAGCTCGGACCCGCCGGGACCCGCAGGCACTCACCGAAATACCCGCGCTGGCACTCCCCACCTGGCCGGGCATCCTGGCTCTGCTCCCAGAGCAGGAAGGAGGGGGAAGGCAGTGTCAGGGGCCAGGAAGCTGAGCCAAATCTCAGCCCAGTGATAATGTTGAACATTGATTTCTGTATTCCCCTTCCTCCAGCCTGGCAGGACTGTGGGGTGTGCGGAGCCAACAGCTCCCACAGCCGGAGCCTCCATCGTGGGGCGTCCTGCATCAGTGTCCCCTGCATCTGAGTGTCCCCTGTGTCTGTGTGTCCCCTGCATCTGAGTGTCCCCTGCATCTGAGTGTCCCCTGTGTCTGTGTGTCCCCTGCATCTGAGTGTCCCCTGCATCCCAGCCAGCTCTGAGGCCTGGACATGGCCAGAGAGGACCTGGAGGCAGAAAGAGCCTTCAAATAAAGGGCATTTTGGAGGAATGGAGACACCATTCTGAATCCAGGATTTCTTTGGGCCTCTGGGTGCTCTGCCGGAACAACACGTGCCAAACTGCACCTGGAATCCCAGCCCTGTGTGCGGGCTCAGCCAGGCTCCAGACGCCCCCAACACCCCCAGAACCCCCACACTGCGCTTCTGTCAGACCCTGAAATGGGAGCGGGGCCATGGGGAGTGCAGTGCATTCCCTCGGCCCCAGAGTGGCTCAGAAATGTGGGGTTGGGATCACATCCCCAAATCCCTGGGGAGGACCTTGGAGCCCCAGCCTCACCCATGGAGCACCCCTGGCTGGAGGGCTGGGTCTCTGCAGCCCAGTGCACCCCAGACCTGACAAAGTGCTGGTGCAGATGTCACCCCGCTCCTGCCCCATCCTTCCTCTTCCTGTGGAACCATGGCAGCACTGGCAACCCCCCGCAGCCCCGCAGCACCATAAACCCAGCTCCAGCCTCGGAACTGGGAAGTCTGTCTCGAAACCAGTCCGACTAGAATAACTGGGAAGGCAACTGTGGTTTCTTTTCAGGAAAAAAGAGATCTTGAAAAAGAACTGAAACTGTTTTCATTTGGACAAAAATATTCCTAGACATTTTTCCACATTTTGCCAGCGAGCTAGAGCATTTGCTTTTCATTTTTCAATGGAAACCCAGAGAAAAGTAATTGAAAATTATGTTTTCCCCGAGAAAGAAAAAAAGGGCAATTACTGCTAAAAATCCATTTTGGTAAAGACAAAATGACTTGGTGAAAGAAAACCCTCTCCAAACCGGGCCTGGCCTGCGCTGACACGGTTCCCCCTGAGCTCTCATCCCGCCTGGTGCCACACACCAGGGCCGGCTGATGGTCGATGGTGTCCTGGCTCCCTCAGGCTGGGAGCTGGGAATGGCCAGGAGACTGGGACCAGCCTGTCAGCGGGAGTGGGACACAGCAGGACACCCCCACCACGTCCCACCACGTCCCACCATGTCCCCCGCAGCCTGCCTGCATTTTGGAGCGGGGTGTGAAGCAAACATGAGACGACCTCAAACACTCGGTCCCATGGTGCTTTTTGGAATAGTGATAATTAAATTCAGACTTTTTTCCTTTCAAAATGCCCTGGAAAAATCCAATCACTTTGCAAATCAAAATAAGCATTTCCAATTAATCCTCTAACTTGAACCACATGGCTTTTAGGGAACGCGGTTGCACTCTGCTGAGACGCTATTTTTAAACCGGTGACGGCTCCGGCGATGTTCCGAGCGTGCTGCAGGCAGGCACGGCACGGCCCAGGCCGCTGCGAGCTGCCGGAGGGAGCTCTGGGGCACCTCGTCCCCATGCCCCAGGTGAGCAGGCGCTGCCCCAGCGAGTGACAGCTCCTGCTGAACGGCCGGTGCTTGCAGGGACATGGCTGGAGGCTCCCTGTGCTCACCTTTGCCCTCTGACAGTCACGGCCACTGTGGTGGTGACCCCCTGCTCCTGCCCAGCACCCCCAGATACCTCCGCTGGGGGCTGAGGTTGCACAGACTCATCACAGGCTGGCTGGGCACCAGGGCTGTGCCAGGGACAAAGAGGGCCAGGGGGGCTGTGAGGGCAGTGCCTGTGTCGCAGAGGGAGAATGAGGACAGTAAAGCCTCCCTCAGAACCCCCTCCCAGGTTACTGCAGACATCCTGCCATGCCTGGCACTGCTCCCAGTCGTGACAATGGGAGGAACTGGTGGTATACTGGGCCACCCTGTCCCCTCAACACCTCTCTCACCTTTGGGGACAGGAGCCTCGAGGTGACCTGTGGCAGGCAAGGCCACTTGGGTGAGCAATGGGGTCAGCTCCTGTCTCCTGATCCCAATCCCTGTCCCCCCTCCAAGCAGTGGCATTTCCAGGGCCCCTCCACAGCGGTGCCAAGGCGGTGCTGAGCTGTGCCAGCTGCCACCCGCCGGGCCCGGGGGGTTATTTTTAGCCCTGGCTGGGGATTTGGGTGCTAAGCAGCCGGCACCTCACAAGCTGATTTGAGCACTAAGCTGAAAAGCTGGGGACGTGGCCAAGGCAGGCACGGATCCGGCCCTGGCCCCCACCTGCCCCCGGTGCGGGGGGAAGGGGCACCTGCGCCCGGGGTGATGTGAGGTGGCACCCCCTGTTCTGCTCCCTGTGCCTGCCATCCCCAGTGCCCAGGGGTGCCGAGGGGCAGTGCCATGGGGGGAATGGGGGTGCTGGATCCCCTCCAGGCCGCGGGGGCTGGCGCTGGGAAGTGCCGCCGTGGCGGGAGCCGGCCCCAGCCAAAGTCAACTCAGCCATCGCCGTTCCCAGGCTCCATGTGCTGACGGGTGCTCCAGTGCCCGGGGCCTGGGTAAGTGGGGTGATATCCACCTCCCCCCCCATCCTCCTCTTCCTCACACGTGTGCTCCTGCACGTGTTTTTCCTCTGGGACTGTTTTGGGAGCAGCCAGGAGCCTGCAGCATCCCCTTTCCTCAGGGGCTGAGGCTGTGGTGGAGCAAAGGCCGGGTTTGGCGCTGCTTTGGGTACTGAGCCAGCTCCTAGAACTGGGGCTGTGGGGATGCCCGGGGCCCTGTTCACCCCACTGGAGCCATCCAGTCATTCGTTGTCATTTATGCAGGGAGAAATTCAGGAGCTGAGCTCCTCTGGAAGTCAAAGCAAAGGAAGGGTGGTGGAGCCAGACACCGGAGCACTGAGTGCACCCCTGGCCTCAGACCAAGCTGCCCCAGGCTTCATGTCCCAACTAGCTCTTCTTCACCTTCATCACAACCTGCCCATGCTTTGTCCCCCATGCCGTCCCCACTGGGGTCCCCACTGGCCAGGCTGCTGGCTGGGAAGGAGCCATTGCCCTGGAGACACTCAATGTGGTGACAGGCTGGGGTGACACATCCCAGCAGGCAAGTGGCAGAGGAGGTGACCTCAGCCCGTCTCCCTGTCCCTCCTCACCATCTCCAGGGTGGTGCCCGCTGCTCACAGAGCCCACAACCTCCCCGCCATGCCAGCTGGCTGCCAGCCCTGCCTGGCACCGGCTCTGCCCGGCACCGGCTCTGCCCGCTCCTGCCTGCACATGCCAGTGGCAGAGCCTGGCCCAGCCCTGGCACGCTCAGCACCTGCGCCAAGGAGTGCGGCCTGACCCTGCCGCGCTGGTGCCGGCGCCGAGCCTGGCCCCGCACGTAACACTTTGCTCTTGCACCGATGATGGGTTTGTCACCCGCAGCACCCAGCAGCCTGCCGTGCCCGGGGACAGGCAGCGTGGATCCAGCCAGCTCCTCTCCCACTCCCGAGGGAGCCTGCAGCATCTCCGGCTGCGCCCGGGCCGGTGGGTGTTTGGCAGACGGGTGTGGAGGCGGCTCTCGGCACTGTACCTGTGCCAAGCAGGCGGCTCCGAATCGCTGCTGGTGCCAGCGGGACATTGAATGGACCCCAGGGGTGCCCAGGGCTCCCACGAGAGCTGATGGGGGGTGAGAACGGGGTAGGAGCCCCAGCCCTGGGGGAGAAGGGCCCTTCCCTGAGGGGCAGGGTGAGGGGCTGTTCCGTGGGAAGAAGGAGGCGGCGGCGCCTGGCCCTGCCGTGTGGGCTTCCCAAGCTGCTCGCCGTTCATTTCGGAGCTTATTAAGAGCTGGGCTTTGTCAATAAGGCACCATGTAAAGCACATTGTTGTCTCTTAGCAACCTTAACTGGTTTAAGAAGAATTTTGTTTGGTTTTTTTTCGGAATATAGAAGAAATGCACCAGGAAATGGCTGCGCCAGCCGGGTTCATCCGGGAGCACCCGCTCTCCCGCACGAGTCGGCAGCACAGCACAATGGCTTGGCCCCAGCTCCAGCCCCAGCTCCCGGAGAGCCGGGCCTGCTCCCAGTTACAAAATGGGAGTGCAGGGAGCCCTGGGAAGCTGCTGGAGGAAGGACACAGCTCCGGGAATGGGGATGCTGGTGATGGGGAGATCACCAGGTTGTGACAAACCCCTCCAGGCAGCCTGCGGAAAGGAGGCTTGTACCCAACACGAGGACAGGAAAGACTGCTGCTCCTTGTCCCGCTGCTCTCCGTGTACTCAGCCTTGTTCCTCACACAGGAGCTGTTGGCTTTTGGGGTGCCAAGGGCACTGGGTAGGTGGTGGCAGAACCACAGGTCCCCCAGCCCTGCCTGAGCAGGTCCAGGATGGATGGGGACAGGGCTCCCACTGCATCCCTGCCTGGGCTATACTGGGATAACTGAGTCCCAGTTTCACCCTCCGCATGGTGCTGGAGCTGGTTAATGGTAAACGGCGCCTGGGAGCATTAACCGAAGCAGGGGGGGAGAAGGGAGAGTACAAACAGGCGCTGAGGGTGAATCTGCAACCGCAGGAAGTCAGTTATTAATTCGAAGGAGACGTTTTGCCCCTTGATTTACTGTCATCTGGCCTTATGTAACGGCGGGGGAAGGGTGGGCAGTGCCGTGGGGAGGGGGCAGCCAAGGCGGGTTCAGTCCAGCACACCCCCCCAAACCCCCCGTACCCCTTCAGCTGCTCTCTGAGTCCCCCCATGTGAAGGTAGAAGAGGGCAGAGTGGAAGCCTGCTGGCTCATTTTGCCACCGTGTGCCTGGGGGACTGAGGGGGATCCCTAGAGCATCCTGTGCCTTCCTTGTGCGACTTGCCCCCTCCCTTTCCTTCCCAATTCTCAGTCTGGTCCCTGGCAGGGTGTTGACACAGCCGGGGCCTCATGTCCTCATGTCACCCCCTGGGTTGGGGGACAGGAGCTGGCAGAGTGGCTGCTGCCTGCGTGGTGCCAGTACGCAAACCTGGGGGTGTTTGTGCACGGATGTGCTGGCACACGTGGATGGAAGTGCACGTGTGACCACGTGGGCACGTGCACATGCATGTACATGTGCAGTCACATATGTGCACACATGTCGGTGTGTTTGAGCACACACAGGTGTGCACACGTGTATCCCTGTTCCCCCTCCCCCAGCACATACCACGGGCCACAACGAGGAACATGTGTGCACATGCAGCCCTGTGGCAGGGGACACGTGGGGTGCTGGGGGACACGGCAACCCTGTGATAGGGGACACATGGCGTGCCAGGACCCACGGCGACTCTGTGACGAGGAACACATGTTGTGCCAGGACCCACAGCAGCCCTATGGCAGGGGAGATGCGAGGTGCCAGGGGACACAGCAGCCCTGTGACAGGGGACACGCAGGGTGCAGGGGTACACGGCAGCCCTCGGTGCCAGCTGGAAGGCGGCCCAGGCTGGAGAGGGCTGGGGGATGCACCACTCCCCCGCCTTCAATTGGCTGAGCGGTAAATAAATAAAAGGGAATTAAATAAATAGAGGCGAGTCGGTTTATATAATCGCTGGTACAGTTTGTCCTGAACCTCTGCACGGATTAGAGAGCTGGCACCAGCCGTGGGTCATTAGCAGCTGGGCTGAGCCCCCCCAACACGGCTGTCCCGGCCCCTGCCAGTGGCCCCCAGCCTTGCCCCCTATTTACCTACCCGGGTACTTTTTAACGAGAAACCTTGGGAAGGGCTGTGCACACATGTGCACGTGTGTGTGAGCACCTGCGGGGATGTGTGTGCGTGAGTGTGCTCTGCACATGTGCACGGCAGGGCTCACAGGTGTGTGCAGGCACCTGCCCAGGCCCAGGTGTGCCAGAGCAGGTCGGGGTGTGTGTGAAAGGATGTGTGTGTGTGTGTGTGTGTGTGTGTGTGTGTGTGTGCCTGTTTCCATACACCCATGTGCGTGTGCATGTTTTCAAGGTGTGCACGTCTCTGTATGTGCACACATGTGCTCATGGGTGTGAACAGGGGTGTCTGTGCACAGAGGTGTGTGCATGCATGGAGCTGTGCACGTGTGTGTGTTTGTGTGCACAGGGCTCTGTGTGCGTGTGCACATATGTGTGTGTATGTGTGTGCACATGTGTGTGAACATGCTCAGGAGTGTGCACGCATGTGCATTCACATGTATTCATCCGTGTTCCCGCGTTCATGGATGGGACCCACCACGTGTGGGTGCGTCCGTGTGTGCTGTCCATGTGCACATGTGTGTGTGTGTTTCTGTGTGTGTCTATTGGGGTGTGAGGGGACACCCCTCCACGCCGCGGTACCCAGGGCGGAGGTGACAGTGCCAGGACACACTGGGTGCCAGCTGACCAGGGTCCCCATGCCCGCCGCACCCTGCCCCAAACACCTCCTTTGGGCACACCGCCGCTCCAAAACTTTAACCCTTCCCTTCCCAGGTTCTGCACATTGTCCCGGGGTGGCCACGGGGGAGTGTCCCACAGCGGGGGCGGCCAGCAGGGACCCCCGGTGCCCCCGGTCTCAGCCCAGGCTGTCCCCCCAGCGCCCCCGGGGTGCCCCGAGCCCCGACGGACGCGGCTGTGCTGCCGCCCGGTGTCGGGACTGAGCGTGCCCGTGCCCATTTCCCTGCCTGTGCCCGTGCTTGTGCCAGTGCCGATGCCTGTGCCATCCCTTGTCGGTGCCGATGATCGTGCCCCGTGTCGGTCCCTGTGCCCGTTCCCGTGCCCCGTGTGGGTGCCGGTGCTCGTTCCCGTTCCCGTTCCCTGTGTCGGTGCCCGTGCGCGCTCTTCTGCTGCCATCTAGTGCTCACCCACGGGCGAGCCCCGGGCCCCCCTGGGGCGCCCATCGCTGGTGGCCTCGGGGCCTCGCGGGCCGGGCAGTGCCCCGGCTCTGGCTGCCCTGGGGAAGCCATCTGCGACCTGAGGTAGCCCGGGCACCTTGGCGCTCTCTTTGGGGAGATGCTGGTGAGTTTGGACCCCCTGGCTCTGGACCCTGCGATGGTGGGAGTCCCTTGGCTCCGGGGGGACCAGGAGCAGCATTCCCCCTGGAAACGAGAAAAACTAAGCTTTTCTTATATAAACCCCATAGAAACATGGCACCAGGAAACTGGTCGATAAAATGGGATGCTGTGATGGCACCTGGATGCCTGGTCATCTCCTCCCCAGCAGCCATCCCCACCCCACCAGGAATAGGCTGTGACGGGGGCACAGAATCCTAGTTTTATACCCACCAGTGACCATCCTGGTGAACTTTGGCCCTGGGATGGGTGTTGCCACAGAGGGGTTGACGCACTACTAAGGACCTGTGCCATAGGTGGCACCAAACCCGGGCAGTATCGGGCATCCCACCACCACAATGGTGGAGTCCCGACCTTCAGATTCCAGGGCAGTGAGATCCCCGATGGAGCCGTTCTATGCAGAATGCTGGAGAGCAGCTTTCCTGCCTCTCTCCAAAGGCAGCCGAGATGGATGGATGGCTTCACCCCGCGCTCAATACCTGCTGACTCAGGGACTCGTGCGCCAGCATTGACGGATCAA
Organism: Serilophus lunatus; assembly: GCA_013399895.1. Lineage (NCBI taxonomy): Eukaryota > Metazoa > Chordata > Aves > Passeriformes > Eurylaimidae > Serilophus > Serilophus lunatus. The sequence continues at coordinate 34,518 of VXBA01002229.1, forward strand.
CCCTCTGCATCGTTGCCGGGGCTCGGCAGTAAACCGGCTGTGCCGAAGCCAGCCGAGCCCACGGAACACTCCTGTGCAGATGCTGGCTCTGCCTTGTGAGGAGGGGCTGATCGATGGGGTGTCAGCAGAGACTCAGGCTCCTCGGGGCTTTGCTCAGGGACGTCTCGGCAGGAGATGCTGCAGAGGTATTTTTAGCCACGAAATTCATAGCTACCTCCAGCCTGATTAATTTTTTTCTCCCTTGGTCCATCCATCACGCACCCTTCCGCGGCGGATGGATGTGTGCTGGGAGCTGGGTGTGCTGGGAGGGGCTGAGGCAAAGCCTGGACACTGGGCCCCTCTGCGTCAGCTCCATTTACTCCTATTTTCCATGGAATAACACAAAACACCTGTACAGGGAAACGCAAATGCTGAGAAGCCCCACCCTGTCTCAGGTGCTCCCCAGTCGGACAGGGCACAGCAGTGAGCACCTGTGGGGCAGATTTGGTGCTGGAGGTGTTGCTGACCCTGGACGAGCTCCCAGGATGCTCCAACCCAGGGCACTTTCCCAGCCGTAGATCCCAAAATGGGAAGAGGCTGCAACACTCCACATCTGTTGTTCCTTGTGAAATCATCTCCACACTCAGGCCTGATTCAGCAAAACAGTGTTTTTCCAAGTGGTGCTGCTCCCAGGATGAGGACAGACAGTCCTGAGTGCTGCCAGCATCTCCCAGGGGTGCAGGCACAGAAGGTGGATTCCTAAAATATTTTGGGGGCTAAAATCAGGCACCTGATGTTCTTGTTGCCTGGGTGGGAAATGTGGGCTGAGGGAGCTCAAAGGACGGGGACTGATTTGCGGTTTAGGCTCTCGTCTGTGCTTGCACCCACCTCACTCCCAAATTCTCTGAGTGCCACATCACCACCCGCCCGGGTGAGACCCAGCACATGTGGGTGCACCACGGGGCACCCAGCAGTGGGGCCACCCTGACGCCCCCCCAGAGCCCCTGGGCTCCTGCCAGTCCCTCTTCCTGCCGGCCGAGCGTCACCCACCGCCCCCGTGTCCTGGCACGACCCGACTTCCCTGCGCCAGTGGCCGCGGCCGGAGGCAGCGTGGGGCTGCGGGGGCTGCCTCAAAGGCCCAATTTTCTTGCTCTGAAGCCCCGTCTCTGTTCGGTGTCGGGCAGGGCAGTGGGGTGCTGGGGCAGCGTGGGTGCTCCTGAGTGAAGGGGCACCGCGTTCCCGCTGGGCACAGGGGCTGCCAGTGCCCCCCACCTCCAGTTCTTTGATTCTGGCCCAGCTTCTTGGCCTGGAAATGGCAGCTGCCCACGGCAGGGTCATGCAGGGCAGGATCTGATCTCCCCTCCCTGTGCTCTGTGCCTGAGCCACAGTGGAGCTGTCATGCACCCTTCCTGCAAGGGGAGGGGGACAGCTGAGTGTCCGTGGGGTTTGGCCCTGGTGGAGCACCCTGTGCTGCTCACACAGCCAGGTTTTTGGGGTTCCCTTGCAAGCCTGGTTTGTAGCAACGGCAGTGGCCGATGCTTCTCATTAAGAGTCTGCTCACCCTGTCTGCTTCCCAGTAATCCCAGCCTGAAAGAGCTGTGAGGTGCTTTGGCAGCTTGGGGGGCTGCATTCCCTGGTTTAAGCTCTTGCTGTGAAGCTGTGGAGGAATTCCTCTGCTTCCCAAAACCAGCCCAGTATTATGCCCAAACCAACCTTAAATCCAGTTTAAGGTGATGCCCAGACCCTGCCCTGAGCCAAGGCGGGTGCTGTGGGATTGACAGACAGACACCCAGGTCCTTTCATCAGCACCATCCCAGTGATGGGGACTGGAAGGGTTGGATGGGGCTGGCAGAGATGTGATGGAGATCACACCAGCACAGACCTTCACGGCCAATCAGGGAGATGCCGTTTCTCTCTAAAAGCACCCATGGGAGCAAAGCAGCTAGGGTGAGCTGGGGCAAGGATATCCCAGCCTGGCTGGGAACCAGGGTAAGGCCAAGATCAGCAGGAAGGAATAGAAATCCAACAGAAACCCCTGAAACAGGAAAACAACCCGACTGAATGCGAATGGGTGAGCGAGTTCCACCCCAGCCCTCCTTGCCTTGATCCCAGACAGGGATGCAGAACAATTTCCCCATCCTTGGCCTCAGGTTCTGCTTCTGCCCCATGACTAGTTCTCCTCCCTCCAAAATCAAATGTCTGAGGCCCATCCCTGTGCCCCCAACCCGGCCGCCCTCACTCACCATCCACCAGGTCTTGCCCCTGACGTCGTAGCAGAGCTGCCACCTCACTGAGCCCCCAGCCACCAGTGTGTCTGGCACCTCCATCTCCACCAGCTACTCCAGGAGGTGGCTGGCATGGGGCCCCACTCCTGGTGCCATTGCAGACACTTTTTCCACCCAAAAGCACTCAGAGCAATCCAGAGCCCTTGGGAAAAGCAGCTGGATGGAGGAGAGGAGTAATCTCAGCCTGGGAGTTCCTGGGCTGCCCCCGGGGAGGCGGGTCGGCTGCTCTGGGTGGGCTGGTGGGTGGTCACTGCCGGGCAGAGGCTGTGCCAGACCGGGCATGGCGGAGGGACAGCACCCACGTCAGTGGGACAGAGGGACCACAGTGGGTGGGACAATAAACGATTGGATTTGGGAGTTGCTTTGGTTTTGTCTTACCAGGGAAGGGGCTGCTGCGGGTACCTACAATGTGTGAGCCCCCATGCCAGGGACCCCTGAAACCAGACACATCTCTGTGGGTGATGGGATCCCATGTGACCCCTTTCAGATCTGTCCTATGTACCCCAACACATGCACTCAGCGCCCTGCATCCCTCTGGCTCTGCAGAAACTCGGGGATGAAGTGGGTGCCTGGGAATCACGCACAAGGACAAAAGACATCCTGGGCACCAGCAGGGCTGTGGGGGCTGATCTCTGCTCTCAGTGCAGCAGCAGGATCTGGTCACTGGGGAAAAGCAACGGGGATCCCCACCCTTGTCACCCTGCCTTGGTCCCGGTGTGACCTGTCCCTGCGGGGCTTGGAGGCTCCTGGAGGGTGACATGCTTAGGGCCCCACTGATGCCACATGCACTGCATGAGTCCCCAGAGGATCCCAGTGGACCCAGTCCCCTTCCCCCTCAGCCTGCTCCCTGCTCACCACCCAGGGATGAGCTGCCCTGGGGTTCTGGCTCTTCTTCAGGAAATTCCAACCTCCAGTGCGTGCCGGGGCTGTTGGCTGTCCATGTCACTGTGTCCATTTAGCATCCACCCTCCCAGGAACTGCATTTGATTTGGAGCTTGGAGGTCACGGACTGATCGCCCTCATGTCTGGCTGAACTGTTGGCTCTGGCTTTGTGATTCCTAGGGACAGTCAGATCCTTCCTGGTGCTGCCCATCGGGACAAACTGGTCTCTACTGGGTGCCCTGCTTTCCCCCTGTGCCCCCTGCCTGCCCTCCTGCATTTTCCAACCCCAGGGCTTTCCTGTGGGGATTGAGGAAGATTCTGAGGAGGTTTGGTGGTTTTATTTTGGCTTTCAAGGCCCAGGAGCCATAGGAAAAGCTGGTTTTATGCTGAGTTGGAGAGTTGATGACACTTTGGGGATATTCAGATAAGAATATTTTGGGGATAGAGCCATCCAACTGCTGAGGGTCTTAGGGCTTGGGCACTGCCATGGACACAGCACTGAAGGATTTGGGGGTGGGTGAGATGGCTGTATGGGAAGGGAAGCAGCAAAAGAGATCGTTGCAGGAATTCAGTTCCTGGAAATAATTAATTTCAAGGCATGGAAATTGCTTCCTGATTTTTTTAAGCTTATTTTTGATCAAAAGCCAGGCCTTTTTTGGGAAAGAATGCTGGAGCTTCTCATGAACAATTTCCTTTCCAATAAGATTATTTTTTTTCCCCAAACAAGGGTTTGGGGCATAAAAAAACCCCAAAGTTGAGCCATGGGAGCAGCTGAGTTTTGGGGGCCAGGGCAGAAGAGGAGATGCTTTGGAGTGCAGGTGCTGGTGGGTGACATGGGGCAGCAGTGGGTGCAGGCTCCTTGCTGAGGGGGGTTGAGCTGAATGTGGGAAATCTTCCTGATTGGAATCTTCCAGAACTGCTGTTTGAATTGGAAAGGGTGGTTTTAAAGCAGTGTGTGATAATGTGAGTGTGTGTGTGTGTGTGTGCACCGATGTGTGTGTGCACGTGTGTATGTGTGAGTGTCCCACACGTGTGTCAGCACATGCAGGGGATGCACTGACGGTGAGTAGAGGAGACATGTCCTGCTTGAAGCAGGGCTCTGCTGCCCCGGGGCTGTGGCGCTGGCAGGAGCAGGGAGGAGATGCCACGAGACAGCTCCCAAAAATACATCCAGAGGCCTTGGAGGGATTGGGAAGGGCCTGACACAGCCCTGGCTGCGGGAAAGGGCTCTGGGGGGATCTGAGGGGACCCTGAACCTCCCCCAGGATGGTGGTCATGAGGGTGGGAGCTGTGGGAAATGGAATGTGCCAGGGAGGGGGATGTGCCACACAGCCTTGATCCATCAACATGGGCACCACTCTGATGTCATGGGAGTCTGGGAGTGCTTTTACGTGTAATAAAGGGCAAAAGGGGGGTGAGAGCCCCCCAAAGTGGGAAGTGGAGGAGGGAGGTAGTTCTAGTGCTGGTTGACATGCCCAGGGTTGGCACTGACCCTGGTTATGGACCTGCTCTGCCGTCCCTGGGGCAGGGCTGCTGGGAAGCAGAGAGCCAGGGGAGCACCTGCATGGATGTAGGGGGGAAGGGGATGGGGCTGAGCCAGCTGCTCCACGCTGGGGATCCAGAGGGTCCTGCCTTGGCATCTCTGCATTGCCTAGGATGATCCTGTCTCCTCTGGCTTGTCATGGTGCATCGTCTGTTGGTGCATCACCCAGCATCCTGTGCCTCAGTTTCCCCAGCAGGCAGGGCTTTGCCCACTGCTGCCCACTGCACCAGCTTCTGGGCTGTCCCCAGATGTCTCCCTATGGCCTCATCCCTGCAGAAGGGAGGGAGCTGGCAGCGATGCTGTTCCCAGCCTGGCTTCATGGGCCTCTCTGCCGGGTCACCCTACCTGTGCTGTCACCCTGGGGGGTTCCCTGTGCACGTGTGTGCAGGGACAGGATGGGTGTGCACAGCCCTGTGCTGCTGTGCTGGGTGTGCACACGTGGGTGTGCACAGGGCTCTGCACACCTGGGGTTCCACGCACACACTGGGAGGGGTTGCAGGTGTGTGTGGGTACACACAGATGGATGTCCAGCCCTCGTGTCTCCTGCTGCTGCTGCCACCAGTGACTCCAGACCTGTGCTGGTGCAGAGCTGCTCCACCCCAGGCCCGTGACTGCTCCTGGGAGGTGGGTCAGGTCCTGCTGCTGTCGTGGGACCACCCATCAGTGCTCAGGGGCCAGTGTGTGTGGTCAGACCAGGGAGCTCAGTTCCACAGGTACTTTGTGTGCAGAGCTCCCCTCACTGCTTTGTGTCTGTTTCCCTTGGAATCTTTTCTTTGCCTTCTGCTGGTCCCTGATGATCCCTTGCCTACCCCAGAGAGCGCCCGGCATCAGCAGGATGGAGGTGTGAGTCCACGGCTCGGCTGCACGGCAAGAAGGAAGGCAGGCAGGGACAGGAGGAAACCCTGACCGAGCTCAAGTCCTCAGTGATGGAGTTGGGGGTTTCTCCTTTAGCCCCCATGAGGGACCCCTCCTGTGGGGGTCAACACCTGGAGCTGGGCTGACAGTCCTTGCCTGGGACTATGGGAACTCCTCCAGCCCCAGAGCTGGGATCACTGCCAGGATCTGGATTTCTCTTTGAGAAGTGACATTTTGTGGTCGAGAGGAGGGAGGGGACAGTCTTGGGGGGTGACGACAGTGTGGCCCCATCAGCTCAGACCCATCTCTGAACAGGCCCAGCCCCTCGGGGGCTGCAAAGCCCCTCCGTGCCTGAGGGTGGGGGGGGGAAGGAGGAAAATACTGCACCCCGAAACCACCCTCCCTTTTAGGGCTGTGCAGGCAGGACACAGCCCCCCAAGGCTGTACAGTCCANCAGGACCCGCCCCCCCACATTCCCAGCGGGGCGATGCGGGTGTGACAGCCCATCCATCCGTCCATCCATCCGTCCATCCATCCATCCATCCATCCATCCATCCATCCATCCATCCATCCATCCATCCATCCATCCGTCCATCCATCCATCCATCCGTCCATCCATCCATCCATCCATCC
>VXBA01002229.1:43379-57009 GCA_013399895.1 Serilophus lunatus
GGATGGATGGATGGATGGATGGATGGATGGATGGATGGATGGATGGATGGATGGATGGAGAGACAGGTGAATGGATGGCCAGAAGAATGGATGGACAGAGGGCTGGACACACGGGGGGAGGGATGAGCAGACAAATGAATGAATGAATGAATGGACAGAGGGATGATTGAGTGGAAAGACAGGTAGAGGGATGTATGGATGGGCAGAGAGGTGGACAGACAGACAGCCTGCTGTGGGATGCCAACACCCAGCCTGGTTTTCATGCCATTGCCAATCTGATCCCCACCAGCTGCCTCCTGCCTCAGTTTCCCCAGTTAGTCAAGATCCTCCTGAGAGGAGCCTGTGAAGCACCTCATCTCAGCCTGGGCTCTTCCAGCTTGTTGTGGAGAATCCAGCTCACACAGGTGTTCTGCTGTCCCCAGCTCCCTGCCTGGGGGTTTAATTTAGCCCCAGGGTGAGTTGCCACCCCTGAGTCAGCTTTGGGGACCCTTTGATGTGCAGGAGGGCAGCACAGCCCGCAGATGGTGGCAGCAGGACTTCTCCCTGGCAGGAGATGACAGCAAGGAAAGCCACGTGTTCCCTGGATAATTGTTTGTTCCTGTCAGCTCGGGTATTTTTGGAGCTTTTCCTTCCTCTGCTCTCTCATTCCGTTTCGGAGGCAGCAGCTGGTGAAGAGCTGTGGGTGCCCCTGGGTTCAGGACAAGGGGGAGCTCCCATGGTGGGGATCCCTGTCAGCCGCAGACAGGTCCTAGTACCAAATACTGTATTAGAATAGAACAATCTAAATACATATCTAAAAAGACATCATCCATAATATAGATAATTATTACCCATGGTGATGCCAGCCAGGCTCCCAACCCGGTGGCACTCAGGGATCCTTGTGATCCTGGAGCCTTGTGCCTCCCCTGAACATCCCCCATCCCCGAGTGCAGCTGCAGCTCCCGGAGCCCTGTGATTCCCTGGGAACATGGCTGCCAGTGACGTGGCCAGTGACCTTCCTTCGGGCACAGAGCCACCCTACGTGTCCCCCTCTCTGTGGCACAGGGCGGGCGCCCGAGCCAAAGGGTCTCCAGTTGTTTTCTGAGGCGATGATTTCCCCCTGCCTCAGTTTCCCTGAGGCACCCAGAGGCTGCTGATGCCACATGGCCTCCTCCCAGCCCTTCCAGGCACGTGGCACTGGCGGCAGCCCCACGTCCCCTCCAGCGCTGGTGGCGGGTGATAAGCGGCTGGCGAGTGGCACGTCTCCGAAATCAAATTACCTTTGATGTCGCCAGGGCTATTTTCATCCCTGCTCGGTCACGTTGGTCCTGCACCCGCTGGCACCCGCGTCGTTTAACCGTTCTCCGGGTGCTGTGTCATTCCCTCCCTGCCTGGTCCCCTCCTGGGAGCTCGGAGGACATCCCTCTCCCCCGCTGCCCCCCGGCATTGGCAGCGCTGGCACCTGGCTGTGCTCAGCTCCGTTTGGCCCCATATTGCAGCCAAAACCTGGGTACTCACCCACCCTGTGCTGGGTAAAGCTGGGAGGGGGGTGTCAGCCATAACTGGGGGCGTTTTTCCTGTGGTGCTGAGCAGGATCTGAACCCTCCCTTTATTACCCCCTCCCCAAAACGGGTAGGATGGGAACCAGCCCCTCAGTGCCCCCAGGAGCAAGGCTGGTGTGCAGTGGGCGTGTTTTGGGGCTGTATGGGAATTAGGGGGGTATCTGCACCATCTCTTGTGCTCTTTTTGGGCGGGGAAGGGTTACAGCCTGTGACGTTCCACCCTTAAGGGGAAGGAAGCCCCCCCTCCACCGGGTTTCCCATGGGCAATCTGTGTTGGAGGTTTGGGAGAGCCTTAACCCTGGTGCTGCTGGGCTGGTCCCTCTGCCAGGGACTGGAGTGGGGGGCAGGACCCCCCAGACCCACCCTTTTCCCTTAGGATCTGAATAGTAACATCTGTTTCCCCAAATAGATCCCAATTCAGAAGTGGGGAGGTGAGGAGGGGTAACAACCCCTCAACAGATGGAGGCAGGTCATTTGGGGTTGCAAGCTGTCCCAGAGTGTCAGGTTTTTTAGGGGATTCTTTGCTCCCCTCTGGTGCCCACCTCCAGCTCATGCCTGATCCTCCAACATCACCTGGCACTGGGGATCCCAATATTTTCCCCACCTGGCAGCTGGAGAGGAGGATGGAGGAGCAGCCAGGGCTGGGGTCCTCCCACCCCTTGACACCCTGGTGGGGGTCCCCAACCCCCTCCACGGGGCTCTTAGCCTGATTCTGTTTTCTCCCTCTGTCTCCACAGTTAAAAAGGCCAAGTTTGATGGGCCTCAAGGTAAGTGACTCCCCACCTGCCTGCCCACCTGAGTGGGGAGGGTTCTTGAGCTGGTTGGATGTGGTAGGGTCAATGGAAGGGCTTGGCACGGGGTGGGGGTACCCCAGGCCCAACCTCAGCTCTGGAGGCATCATTTGGCAAGGGTGGGGGCCTGGGGGAGCACACGCAGAGATGGGAGTGCCCTGGACAGGATGGGGGGCTTCACATCCAAGCCACCCCTTGCAGAGATTGGATCCATCCTGAGGCTGAGATGCCAAGGGAAATGTTGGGGGGCCCCACAGGAGGGTGGAGGTGGGTGGTGTCAGGGGATGGGGGCACACTGGGGGTCTCTTCACCCTCTTTTTGCTCCCACAGAGAAGTTTAACACCTACGTGACTCTGAAGGTGCAAAATGTCAAGAGCACGACCATTGCAGTGCGGGGCAACCTGCCCTCCTGGGAGCAGGACTTCATGTTGTGAGTGTCCAGGGGGTCCCCCTGGGTCCCCCCTCCCTGCTGCTTCTCCTCATCTCCCCCAATCCAGGCAAGATCTCCTGCTGCCTGTGTTCCCCCTGACCCCAGTTCTGGGGGCTCACCTGAGGCGACAGGCAGGGGCTGGGATGGCCTTGGGGGGCTGCTGAGGGGGGGAGCCTAAAGGTGGGGGTAACCTGAGGAGGGGGTATTATCCTGTGTCCTGATACCTTTCCTGTCCCCAGTGAGATCAACCGGCTTGACCTGGGCCTGACAGTGGAGGTGTGGAACAAGGGGCTCATCTGGGACACCATGGTGGGGACGGTGTGGATCCCCCTCCGGACCATCCGGCAGTCCAATGAGGTAGGGAGCCAGGCATGTGGTCCCAACCCACCCCCTCAGGACCTCAAGGGGCATGTGCCTCCCCCAGCTGTCCTTCGGGGCAGGCAGAGCCATCTCCATCCTGCTGGGGCCAGACGCTGTGTGCTGGGCTTGTGGGGCCAGGAATGGGGGGAAGTCCCTGGGAGCTCTCCTCACCCCATTTCCACCCTGCAGGAGGGCCCTGGGGAGTGGCTCACGCTCGACTCCCAGGTCATCATGACTGACAACGAGATCTCAGGCACCAAGGACCCGACTTTCCACCGCATCCTCCTTGACACCCGCTTTGAGCTGCCACTGGGTGGGTACCAGGCCCGGCCCCACAGAACTGGGGTGATCTTTTCTTGCTTCAGCCCCCGGGATGCTCAGAAACCTGAGAGTCTGATCCTGTGGCCCCAAAAGCTTGAGGGGGGATGTTCTATGAATCAAATGGAGTCTTTGCCCCCTCAGATATCCCTGAAGAGGAGGCCAGGTACTGGGCCAAGAAGCTGGAGCAGCTCAATGCGATGAGGGACCAGGATGATGTAAGTGCAGCCAGACTCGGGGTGAGGGGGGGTGGGGCTGCAGTGCTGGGAGCAGGAGCCCTCACTGGCCCCTCTCTCCTCAGTATGCCTTCCAGGAAGAGCAGGAAAAGCCTCTGCCTGTGCACGGCTCCCAGTGCTGTAAGTGGTGCCCTGTCCCTGCCCTGCTGCCTGCCCTTCCTCCCTGCTCCCCACACTGAGAGTTCTCAGGGGTGGGTGCCTGCCTTGGGAAGTGTTGGACCCCATTTCAAGTGGGACTCAACTTCACCCTGTCTCCATTCCCATTCCCATCCTCCCTCCCGTGTTTGCCAGTGTTTCTTTGCCACCTCCCTGCTCCACAGTGGGTGAGCATTCCTGTGGGCTGAGGGGAGCAAGGCATGGAGGCCAATGAGGCTGGTAAAGACAGTGCCTCAGGGAGCCTGGGCAGGGGCCAGCATGGCTGGTCAGGGGGCTGCTGGGTGGGAGCCCTAGCAGAGGGGTCTGGGGGATCTGTGGTGGCAGCTCAGTTTGTCCCAGTCTGGGCCTCAGTTTCCCTTTCTGGAATCACCCAAGGTCTGACACTGTGCCAAGGACAGCTCAGTGCTCCTGTGCCCAACTTCAGGCCCTGTCCCCTGTCAGTGCCACTGTGCCTACCCATAGCACTGTCCCCAGCCTGCATCAGTGTCACCATGCCCAGCCCTGGGCACTGTCCTCAGTGCACTTTGTGCCACTGTGCCCATCCTTAGGCCCCTTCCCCATCCCATCTCAGTACTGTTTTGCCCAACTCCAGTCCCTGTCCCCAACATGGCTCAGTGCCAGTATGCCCCACCCTGGATACTGTCCCCAACCCATATCAGAACATTGTCCCCAACCCAGCCCAGTGCCACTATGCCATCTGGGAGATGCTAGTTCCTCCCAACCAGCTGCTTCTGTCCTTATTGTCTCTGCCCCTTTCTTTGTAGGCAACTGGAATTATTTTGGCTGGGGAGAACAGCAGAGTAAGTATCCTGCCCCTTCCTCTCCTTCCAGCCTGGGGGCCCCCAGTGTGTTCCCCTTTGCTTGGCCTGGAGCTCAGGTCCAGCCTGTGGCCTCATGCTGTGATTCTGTGCTGGCTGAGGATGGTGGCACTGAGCACCCTGTCCTGGGCAGGGCTGTCCCCATGGGCTTGTGGGAACATAGCATCATAGGGCTCTGGCCCTGGTGACAATGAGCAGCTCAGGCTTTGCCTCTGTGGTGGGACATCGGTGGGGCAGAGGGAGGGTCCCTGCATCTTGTCTCCTCTTCTCCCTTTCTGTATGTCCCAAATTCCCCCTCTGACTCCCCCTCACCCCACAAACCCTTCCTGCACTGAGACCACGTGCAGCTCAGCCCTCACCCTGCCTGGGGTCCATCTCCCCAGCACGGTCCCACAGCGGTGTGGACACAGGGGTGGCAGTAATGGGTCTGTATGGGGTAGATTTGGGCCATCCCCTGTCCCGCTCACTGTGTCCCCTTGCAGATGATGACCCCGACAGTACCGTGGATGACCGGGACAGCGATTACCGCAGTGAGACCAGTAACAGCATCCCGCCACCGTACTACACCACGTCCCAGCCCAACGCCTCTGTGCACCAGTACCCCATGAGGCACCAGCAGCAGAGCTCCCGTGACTCCTACACTGACTCCATGCAGAGCTATGAGATGGACTACTCGGATCAGGCTCCCATAAGGTAGTGTGGGTGCAGCTCCCCCTTGGGACTCTCTCTCTCAACTTCCCCCCCCAGGTGACAGAGGCCAGCAGGTCCCTGGGGTGATGCCAGGGATGATGCTCCCAGGGCTGTGAGTGACAGAGGGAAGGATGCTGAGGTGAGGAAGAGCGAGATGGTGCTGGCCCCATCCAAGCCTTTCCTTCTCACTGGGAAGTTTTCAAGCTTCTGGGTCACTGGTCTCCTCTGTCCTTGCTGGATTTGGGGACCCCCACACCATACTGGGAGCTGGGCAGTGGGGTGTGGACTGGCTGGGGACACAGACATGGCAGGGACACCTGCGCGGCGCTTCGTCCCTGTGGTCGCAGCCCAGCCCGGCCCGAGCAGCCAGCCCCATCCAGGTGGTCAGAGCCTCCCTGCCTGTGTCCCCACAGTGGCAGGGGATGCCGGGACGTGGCGGGTGGCGGTGGCGTGGCACCCGGGACCCTCGCTGACCATGTTCCTCTCCTCCCCGGCAGACGCTATGGTAGCGTAGACTCTGCCGCAAACGGACGCAGCGACGCTGAGTCCGGTTCTGAGTCGAGCAGGCGGACCAGCCGCCAGCCTTCCCTTGAGAGCAGGCGGTCCCTAGACCTATCGGATAGGTGGGTCTCTACCTGTGCCGTGTGCCGTGTGCCGTCGCAGAGTGCTGTGGTCGGTCCTTGCAGCCATGGTGAGGCCAACACCAGTCCTGGCAAGGGCGGCCTCGTGCCACCGCAGGGTCCCCTCTCCCCGTCCCGGATCAGCCTTGCAGAGGGGCAGCGTTGGGGTGCTTCAGGTCTTCCCTCTGATGTCCCTTCTTCCTGCTGCACCCCAGTTTGTGGGGTGATGTCCCAGCGTCCTGGTCCCACTCGTTGGCACTACCAGCACCTGCCAGCGCAGCTGCCTGTTCCTTGTCATGCCAGCGGCTGTGGGAATGGGGCCTTGGGGACCCTTGTTCCTGGTCACCTCCCAGAGAGTGCCTGGCTGGGCAGTGATTTGGGATCCTTGCCAAGGGCTACTCTCCCAGCACTGTCCAGGATCAGGATGGGAAAGTGTGGGGTTTCCAGGCATGAGCTGTGTCTCCTGCATCCCTGTGCCCCAAGTGCCCCTTCCCAGGGTACCTGGATAATGCCAGTACCCTTCCCAGCTGAGACCAGCCTGGGCATCCCCCAGGACCCTCTTTCCTGCAGTGTCCCCTGGCTTTCCACTGCCTTGCTCAGCCACTCTGGGCTCTCCCCATCCTGCCCCCTTGTCCCCATTCCCTTCGTCCACCCCCTGAGCCCTGTCTGCCAGTGCTGGAGACGTGGTGTCGGCCTCTTCCTTGGCATGTCCCTGTCCTGTCTGCATGTCTGCTTCTGTCACCCTGTCCCCATGGAGCACTGGAACTGCCCTGTCCCTGGCAGCCTCCCAGGGCACAGGAATCTCTGCAGCCCCCCTCCACCCAGCACAGGCAGCTGTGAAAGAAGGGGCTGGAAGGGCTGGGGGGGCAGATGGGGTGGGGGGAAGAGGGCTGGGCAGGAGGAGTGGAGAGAGGACCCCCAGGTAGGGATGATATTAAGGGGAGTGAGAGGGCTGAGGGGTTGTCCTGGGTCGGGGATGCCTGGGAGGGCTATGGGGAGCACTGGGATGTCGGGGTGGAGATTGGGTGACAGTTCTCTGGGTCAGGGGCAGGATGGAGTGTCTGGCAGCAGCAGGAGGCAGGATCTGGCTGGGGGTGCCATGCTCTGCCCCCACTCCGGGCTGGGGTGAGCTGAGAGGACAGACACTGCCCCCCCATCCCCACGCTCAGCCCAGATATGGGCAGGATGGTCAGTCCCCACGAGTGCCCCAGCCTGGGAGGCTGGTCCCAGTCCACGGAGTCTCGTGGGTCCGTGCCTTCGCCTCAGGACAAGGAGCCCAGTGCTCCCGGTGGGAGCAGCACATCCTCCCGCCCCTGGTGAGGGGGCCTCGGGGCTCTGTCTGGGGTGACACGGACCCACAGGAGCCCTGTCCTTGTGTCTCCCTCGCCCTTCAGCCCCACAGGGAGCAGCCGCTACGCCTCGTCGGCCGAGCTGAGCCAGGGCAGCTCCCAGCTGAGCGAGGACTTCGAGAACGAGAGCTTGAGGGACTCGGAGCTGGACGAGAGGGACGGCGACTCCTACCACTCCTGCCACAGCTCCGTCAGCTACCGCAAGGATTCGCCGCGCTGGGAGGAGGAGGACGATGATGATCTCTACCTGGAGGAGGAGGAGGAAGAGTTCATTGAGGACTACAGTGAGATTGAGGAAGGCTACCCCAAGGATGAGGAGCTGGAGGAGGAGGAGGAGGAATTGCGGGAGGAGGACACCTATGAACCCCCCGAGCACGAAACGTACCCCCCACCACAGAAACCCCCCGCACAGCAGCAGCAACAGGTCCCGCCGCAGCAGCAGCAGCAGCAGCAACAGCAACCCCAGCTGGTCCCACCGCAGAAGCCGCAGCAGCAGGAAAGGAAGGAGGAAAGAAAAGAGGAGAGGAAGGAAGAGAAGGACACCTCTGCCCCCCAGGAAGCCCCTGAGGCCCTCCAGGCCCAGCGGGGAGCAGAGGAAGCTCCCGTGCAAGAGGCACCCCCAGAATCTGAGCCGCCAAAACCGGCTGAGAGGTAGGAGAGGGAACTGAGCTGTCGTGTCCCGGAGATGGCACCTGCTTGGTGGCACTGAGAAGGATCTGGAGGTGACTTGGGTTGGGGCTGGTGGCATAGGGCAGGACCAGGCACCTTCTGTGGTGTCTGGAGCTTTTCCAGGTACCTGAGGCATTGAGATGAGGGAAGCCCACCTTGTGTCTGCCAGGCAAGGGTCAGCTCCCCATGGCATGCTGCCCTGGCCCAGCCACCCCCCGTGCTAAGCAGGGCTCAAGGTGTTCAAGAACCTGCTGGGGTTACAGGGCTGCAGGTTTATAACCTGGGACAAACCTGGGACTGGGGGAAGTGGGGCCTTGGGACTGTGATTCCTCTTCTCTGACCCAAGCTCTTGGCTCCCTGGATGGAGGGAGTACCCTGGGGCTCGGCCAGAGGAGGAAATTTCCATCACAGGAGTCAATCCCTTCCCTAGACCACTGTTATAAGGTCGCCCATGGCCTTCTGTGCTGTATAGGTGAATTAGTTGGTGGCCAGGTTCCTGATGCAGCATGTGAATAATTCGTATCTTGGGGACAGATTATTCAAACATCATTTTTGACCATTGTCATTTTTGGTGAGCATCATCCCTTTGTGCAGAAAGGAAATTGTGCTGGGCTTTTCAGTCTTTTATTCAGTTTAAATTGCAGACCAGAGCTGGGGAATCTCTAATTTAAAAGAATATGCAATGAGTTGTCTTTTAAAAAATACATATTTAGGCCCAAGGACAGGCAGGAACCCAGGCAGAGGTGGCCTCAGGTCATGCTCCCTGTGGTGCCCACTGGGCAGGGGGCTTGGGGGTCCTATACTGGGAATTGGTGATCATGGGTTAGTACTGGGCGCCCCAGTTTAGTACTGGGGACCGTGGATTGTGCTGGGGACACCGTGATAGTACTGAGGACCACAGCTGACATTGATGACCCCAGATTATCACTGAGAACTCCAGATTAGCACTTGGGTCCATGGATTAGTGCTGGGGACCACAGGTTAATGCTGACAACCCCAGATTAGCAGTGGGGGCCTCAGATTAACACAGGCAAAGCCCCCCAGGCCTGGTTTGGCAGGCTCATCTCCTGAGCTCCCCATGACCTCGTCCCAGCTTGATTCTGGGCCCCTCTCTCCAGTATCACATCACACCAGGCTCTCCAGGAGGTTGGTATGTTGGAGAATTTCTTTTCTTTTCCTCCATATCTTAATTTTGCAGGAGAGGAGAAAACCCTTAAAACACCCAGCATATCCAAGCAGATGGTTTTCTCTGAGTTTGGGGTGTTGGAGGCTCTTCACTGTGTGAAGTTGTGGTGGGAAAGGGCCAGAGAACATCCTGGTGGGTGAATGGGGGACAAAGAATGTTTAATTCACATGCTTGTGTCACAGGCTGTCCCCTGTATGTCACTTGGAGGCCCAACACAGAATGTCCCAAGGGACAGGGACCTCCTGGCTTCTGCCCAGTGCTCTGCTCTGACTGTGCTGCACTTTACAGCAGGACCTGCTGTGGTTTTGAGTCCTTCCTGGTGGCAAGAAGGGGTTTTGCCATGGGCACACTGGCTCCAGGCTGTGAGGGTCCCCAGATTGCAGCCTCAGACCTGCTGGGGGTGTGGGGCTGATCCCCCCTCCCCGGTGCTGTGCTGGGAGGTCACAATGTGTGTGTGTCCTTGCAGGGAGCAGGCAGAAGAGGAGGTGCAGGACCCCAAAGCACGAGCCAAAGCCAACTGGCTGAGAGCCTTCAACAAGGTCTGCATGCAGCTGCAGGAGGTGAGGACCCCCCTGGGCACTGCTGCTGGGCTGAGGGCTCAGCCCCTTCCCACACCCACAGCTTCCAGGGACATCTGCTCCCTGAGCCCATGGATGCCCCCCGTCCTGACCTGGGGACCCCCAACAGTGGTGGCCCAACAGCCCCATTCCCACCAAGTGGGACGCCCAGAGGGGCCAGGAGTGCTGAGGATCCCCCTGTGTGCACTGCACGTGTGAGCTGATGTGAGCCCCCCGCCCTCTCCCCTCTGTTGAGTTGACAATATTTTGTTTTGTTTTTAGACTCCATCCTCCATCTTTTCTTTTTGTTTTGGCTCTGGATTCGCCCCCCGGGGTTTCGATCCCCCTCCCCACCGCTTCTCTTTTCAGTTGTCCACCACCATGGCCCTTGCACCCGCGTCTCCCCTCCCTGCAGGGAAGGGGTGTAGCCTGCCTGCAGGTAAGCATGTCCACCTGGAACCTCCCAGCAACGTGTGTGCCTTCCCTGTGTGTGTATGTGTGTGTTTGTGTGTGTGTGCAGGGATTGCCCCATGAGAGATAATGGTCTCTCTCCTCCCTCCTTCCCTCAAAATAATCCCCTCTCAGCAGGGGAGGTGGCACTGCTGGACCATCCCTGCACACACCCCCATTTCCAACGTGCTCTGGCTTTTCCCTGCTCTTTTATCCCAGTGCTGTGGGTCCCTGAGGACCTGCTGAGCCTTTATGATGCTTCTCCACTCCCCCAAGCCTCAAATTTTAGTATGATGTAGCCATGCCCTGGCTTTGCCAGCCTGAACACCTCTGCTGAAGCCCACCCACTGCTCACCCAGGTCAGCCTCCTGAAGATATTTGTTCCCAGTGCCAGCTCTTTGCTGGGAAGAGCCCTGTTTGTTTTGGAACACACTTTTCTCTGCCCACTCTGCCCGTTCCTGTGCTCCCCCAGTGCTAGGGACACGGTGGGGTGCTCACTGCCCTGGTGGGGCTGCCCCTCCTCACCCATGGTTCCCACTGTGTCCCTGACATTTGTCCTGTGTTTTCCAGGCCCGCGGGGAAGGTGATGGAGAAGCCAAATCCCTGTGGTTCAAAGGCGGGTGAGTACAAGGGAAAGCTGGAACATTCTGCCTCCCTGGGATCTCAGCTCCCTCCTCATTAGGACGTGATTAATGAGTTCAACAGTGGGGCTGTGTGAGGAAGGGTTGATGAGTTATGGGAATGGAGGGAGGGTCAGATTTTGAGTCTGAATGCTGGTCAGTGCTCAGTGTTTTTGGAGGAGCCAGCAGAGATGACACCACTCTGCACCCAAGAGCTGCTGCTGAGAGGGAGAGTAAAAAGGTGAGTTGAGATGAGACCAAGTTGAGGTGGCAACTTCTGCTTCCCTCATGGAGTGTAGCTATGGGGAATCCTGAACCTCTCACCTGGGGTCTCGACCCTGTTTTGCCTTCTCAGACAGCCCTGCCACAAACCCAGGCAGATTGTAGCAGGTTTCTGTGAGAATTTCCAGGTCACACCAGAAATTTCTCTCAGACAAGGCTGCAAAGCTGCATTCCTGCCTCAGTTCATCTTGCAGCAGAACTCAAGGCTCACCTGCTCAGTGCTCCCCTTTGCAGTCCCAGAGGGAACCCCATCTCTCCAGCCCCATGCTGCAAAGCCAAAGCTGACTAAGCCAAATGAGCTGGGTTTCTCCTGAGTTTTAGTGTCACACTTTACGTGGAGGAAAACACAGTTTTCTGCCCAAGTCTCCTTCACCTTCAGCTTTCAGTCCAGGGATCCATGCTCTCCCTGGGGTGGTGGTGGGGATGGGGATCCCATGGGTAGGTCCCAGCAACCCAGGGGTTGCTTTGCAGTCCTATCCTAGATATTTTGCTAAGTCCTAGATAGTTGGAAGAAACACCTTGTGAGGTGTGAAACACCCTGTGAGGGTGGGGAGGCCCTGGCACAGGTTGCCCAGAGGAGCTGTGGCTGCCCCATCCCTGGAAGTGCCCAAGGCCAGGTTGGATGGGGCTTGGAGCAACCCGGGATAGTGGAAGGTGTCCCTGCCCATGCCAGGGAGTGGAATGAGATGGTCTTTAAGGCCCCTTCCAACCCAAACCATTCCGTGAATGAAATCCTGAGTGGCCCACGAGGCAATAACAGGGGCCCCCTTTCCTGCCTCAGTTTCCCCGTCCCCGCTGACTCTCCTCTCTCTTGCAGGCCTGGTGGTGGGCTGATCATTATAGACAGCATGCCGGACATTCGCAAGCGAAAACCCATCCCCCTAGTTAGCGATTTGGTGAGGTTCCTCCTAAGGCACTCCCCCCGCAGCTGCCGGCTTCGCTCCCGCTGTGCCCCACCGGACTGCGCCGCCCGTGCCCTCCTCCCCAGCTGCCTCTAACATGGCTTGTGTTCTCTGTTTTCTTTCCTGTGGCCTGGCTCGGCCTTCCCCGCGGCAGGGGGGCGGCTGTAAGGTTTCTGCGCTGCATTAACAGCATGCCCGACATTAAGCCTGGACGCAAATCTCTCCCTCTAGTCAGCGATCTGGTGAGCGCGGTCCGAGGGGTTAAAGAGAGAGCGCCCTTGGGTGCTGCCGGCCAGCCCTCAGCTCCCCCAGCCCTGCCAAAGGGGGGCGGTGGTGTCCCAGGCTAGCTTGGGGGGCTCCTGGCCCTCCTTGCAGTGGGGAGCTGTGAGCAGGGCACAGCTGGGCTCTGCCCACCCGAGGGTGCTTCTCTTTAACGGAGCTCCGGTCCCTGCACCAAGCATCAGCCCGAGGCTTCCCGAGGCTGCACCTGTTTTACTATTTTTGTACTGGTGCTGTGTCCCTGGTCCCTTCCTGTCCCACCTGCCACAGGTCCCTGCAACTGGGACCATGCTGGTGCCGGACAGATGGACCCCTCTACCAGGGATAGGGTGGCACTGGCTTTTCCAAGCTGCCCAGTCCCTCTCTGCTCCCGTCCCCACTGTCTTGCTGTGCCACCACAGCCCAGTGTATGGGGCTGGGGATCCCCCATGTATGGACCCCCCATGCTGGGGTCCCCTCCAGCCCCTGGGCTCTAATGCACAGGGTTACTCTGCTGTGTCCTCCCTCACCTCTCGATGAAAAGAGACAGCAATTTTGGAAAACAGACACCTTTTGCCTCCAGAATTAGGTGCCCCTCCTCTCCTTCCCTCTCTCTTTAGACCTTGCCAGCTCCACTATGTGCCCTCCCCAGGGTGCCACCCTCCTGCCCCCAACCTGTCTCAGCCTCCATCCCCCTGCCCCCTCCTTGCTGACCCCAACCCAGTGCCCCCCACCTCCAGCCCACCTGGGCAGCCGCTGATGCTTCTGCACTGTGTTGTGTTGGTGTTTGGAGGGTTGGGGTGGGTGGTGATGGGGTGGGCAGGGTTTGAGGGGGCTGCTGCCTTTCCCTGCTGGGATTTGGAGGCTGCAGCCAGTGCCATGGCTTGGGGATACAGTCCCCTCTACCAGGGACTGCCCAGTGCTGGGTGAAGGGGGTTGTTGCCCCCATTCCCACTGCTTCTGGTGGGGAGGGGGCTCTCTTGGGAAATGCTTTCACTAATGGCATTTTATTCTTCCCTCGCTGGCTCTGGCTGCCCACAGGCCATGGTAAGTGTCCCCCACCCCATCTTCTCAGGGGTCTCAGGCACATGTTGAGAGGCTCTGCCCCTTTGAGGATGAACTGGTAATTCCATAGGCTGCAGAACTGGTTCCAGTCCCAGAGCAGTGCTGGCATAACTGGGAGCTGGGCTGTCCCCACTGCCCTGACATGCAGCCAGAACCCACTTCTGTCTGGGGTTTGAGTCCATCCTGAGTGTTTTACAGCCACTGGGACCCCAAAGGAGTGCAGGAGGGTTCTCACATGTTCTGCTGGATCTGGGAACTCTGTTTCTTTCTCACAGTCCCTGGTCCAGTCCAGGAAAGCGGGGATCACATCCGCACTGGCCTCGAGCACCTTG
>VXBA01002231.1:0-43404 GCA_013399895.1 Serilophus lunatus
GGGGCGGGGCGGGGCCGGGGGCACGCACAGGGACACGCACACGCGTGTGCGAGGATCCACACGAGGGCACCCTCACATACACGCGTGTGTGCAAACACCGACCGCCAGACACACAGAGCCGTGCTGCCACTCCACGTGGCCGGGAGTGTCACCCGCGAGAACACTCACGGTGACACCCGCTGGCCCCGGGGCAGAGCTGAGGATGCCTCGCTCAGCACACGCGTGGCTCAGTGACAAGGCTACCTCATCACTGGGGCAGCTGCCTGCCCGGGAGTAGAGTGCGGAGGCCGTGCGGGGGAGTGTGGGAGCCGTGCCGGGGGGGGCCGGGACCGTACTGGGGGCGCGAGGGGCCACTCCCGCACCCTGCTCAGCTGCAGCCCAGATGTCTGGCCCAGGCCCAGCCCCTAGCAAACAAAATTCCTCCGCTGCCTCCCATTTTCCAGCCACCGCTGCCAAGAATAGCAAGTGCCGAGTAGTGCCGGCAGCAGGGCCACGCGTGCCTCGGCGGGCAGGGCTCGGGGTGGGGGAAACACGGGCTGCCCCAGGGGCCACACCTCCCTTGTCCTCCCCGTGCTGCTTACTGTCCCTACCTGCGGGTGCGGGAGTCCAGGAAGGCAGTCCAGCATGACTGGGGAGGCAGAGTTGCAGGCACCAGTGGTTGCAGGCAGGTGCAGGAGGAGTGGGGAGGCAGGAATGCAGGCAGAAGTGGGTGTAGGCAGGTGAAGGCAGCGAGTGCCAGCAGTCAGCGAGTGCAGGTGGGCTGGCAATGAATGCAGGCAGGTCAGGTGTAGGTGCAGACAGACAGCTGGCACAAGGAGGCAGTGTGTTCAGTAGTCAGCGAGAGCCACGCAGGCAGGCGCAGGCAGGCCAGCCGCAGGCAGGAGGAGCTGTGCCAGGCAGGGTGCCTGGGCAATACCCTTCTGTCCCATTGCCAGTAACCCTCCTGCTGGCAGCCCCTATGCTGTGGTGTGTTGGCAGGCTCTGTCCCAGCACTACCACTTCTTGTCCTGGTTGTGGCGCAGTGCCGAGTGCCAGCCCAGTTTTGTGGGCCGCAAGGGGGACAGGGAAAGTGAGGGGACGGGGACAGGTGATAGAGGGGCACTGGCAGCAGTACGGCAGAGGTTACTTTGCCATAAGACTTTACCCAGGCACCATGGAGGGACTTTGGGCCGGGTGGCCTCCACACAGTTGGACACGGTGTCCCTGTACCTACTGTCCCAGGATGGCAGGCTGAGATGGTGGGAATATGGACATCATGCCCAGTCCTGCACAGTGGGCACGTCCCTGTGCTGTGCCAGCACCGTGCCTCAGTTTCCCTTCACCCAGCTGGGACTTTCCCAACCACAGCCACTCCCGGCACGCGTGGCGAGGTGGCCGGGTGACGTCACCACCACCCCAGCCCTGGAGCCCTGCGGGGACCTTGCTGGCAGTGGCTCCGCCTGGAGAAATCATCAGGCGTCAGAAGGGCCGGGCTTCCATCCCGGAAAAAACGGCGCGGGAGGGATGCGCCACGTCGGCCACCGGCCACCCCTTCCCGCCCCATCGGGTATTCCTGGCAAGTGCCAGAGTCACTGGGCGCTGGCGCGCTGGCGATCCCCAGATGGAATGGGTATTCCCACCATCATCCCGCCTGCATCCCTGCACTCTCTGCCAGCCCGCGGAAGGCGTCCGTGGCCAGGTGCCGGTGGCCTGGCTCCCCGCCAGCGCGGGGGTGTCACCGCCAAAGGCACAAGCAGGTGCTGGCGCCTTCGCTCTTTGATCCCGTCCCTGCCGCTGGCAGATCCGCACCCAGAGATCGCTGCCTCGGCCAAATCTCCCCCGGCGGTTCCGGATCCAGCGAGCATCGGTAGCTCTGCCGGCAGCGCCCGAGCCCCCAGCGGTGTTTGCGGTAGGAAACGGTTCCTCCCCACCTCCGCAGGGCTCCCGGGGAAGCATAGCAGCAGGCAGTGGCCAAAACTGCATTTCCTGTGCCAGCGGGTGAGCCAGCAGGGCATGGGATGTATGCATGCCATCGAATGGGAGACCAGGAAGAAGCGACTGCTGGAGAGCGCACGTGGAGGGAGAAAGGCTGGGGTGGACATCCACTAGGGCCCAGGATGAGGACAAATCCTGCACCTCAAAGAGGAACGGTACGTTGCCAGGAGAGTTCTGGTGGTGCCAAGGAGATCTACAGGGTGACTCCCCAAAGAGTGCTACAGGGTGTGTCCCCCATCTCCTTGGGGGCTAGGGAGCATCCCTCTGCCCTGGTGGAGCCAAGGGACAAGCAAAACCCAAGGGTCAAGGTCAGCTGTGTCATAACAACTGATGCCATAGGCATTCCTGTGCCACCTGGGCTTGGGACGGCACCACTTCCCAGCCAAGAGATGGGCTTGTGCAGCAGGGTAGCCTTTGCCAGCTCTCCTAGTGACACTGCTGGCTTCTTGTCAAGAGAGGAGAGAGCAGAGGAGAGAGGGGCATCCTCACCCCAGCCTGCACCCATGACCTGGGCACAGGGATACCCAGCTTGAGCTGGTAGTCCCTGAGCCTGGCCACACCGAAAAGCTCCTAGTGTGGTGCAGCACAGTGATGACACTAAAGATGTGGTGGGTCCATTGAGCTATGAGATGGCATCGGGCTTCAGGTAGCTGCCACATCACTAGTGCAGGGGGAGGATGTGCCAGGCAGAGGACAGAGCCCATGGTGCCCCAAGTGTGCCTTGGCTGGCAGTGAGCAAACATTCCCGAAACAGGACAGAACGGTGGCAATGTCCCAGGGGGACATTAGCTCTAGGCTCACACTCTGTCAGTGGATATACCTGCCCCGACCCTATGTCCATCCCCCATCAAAACATGCTGGTGTGAGACCCCAGCATCAAGGACCCTTGTGGCCCCAGCACATTCCTGCCCGGATTAGGTACCGGCTCCCGGCAGCGCCATGCTGGTGTAGCCTAGATAATCCCTTTTTAATTGTCCCAACCCTGTGCCGGGCTGATCTGGGCTGGCCAGGGCATGTGGGGTGTTGTCTGCACCCCAATGCCTGAGCACATCTGGGGCGCTGTCATCATGTGTCCCTGCTGTAAGACCAAGTCGTGATGTACATATGAACCTCTGGGATGGTGATGAAGAAGGAGACATCCACCCTCCTGCTGCAGCACAATGTCTTTTAGGGAAAAGGAAGAATCCTGGTGTTACAGGATCCTATCCTACTGACCCAAGGTGGCCATTTGCCCTTGGCTTTGTGTCCTCTGGCAGCCAGGCTCTGGAGCAGGCAGAAGGGCCATGTCCCATGCACTAAAAACCGCTGGTCTTGAAGCTCCTCAAAACCACACCAGTGGGGTAGGAGCAGGACATACAGGCTCTCTGCCACCATCCCAGCCCTCTTCCTGTCCCAGTAGAAGGGACAGGAGAGATGCTGGTTGAGCCTGCTGCTCTGCCCGTGTTGCTCCAGTCCTGTCTTGCACCACACCAAACAACGGCATCAGCTCCTTCGGCTGTAAAAATAGGCTGGTGTCCCTGCCCCAACGTCAGTAATTTTAGCCAGGGCGTGTCTCTCTGGGAAGCACGCAGAACCGTTCATCTGCTCCCGCTGGCCCAGCTGCATCCACACCCAGAGCTGATGTCAGCCCCTCACTGCCCACTTGCTTGTCCCTGCTCCAGGGCAACACAGTACAGCCATAGCCACCTTGGGCACAGGCAGTGTCTGGTAGGATGGCAAAGGCAGGTGAGTGAGGACAGGTGTGTCCAGCTGCCCCTCGACCCTGCCTGCTCCCCATCCTGGGCATCTTGCCCCCAAAGCCAGTGGCACCAGAGAGCACAGCATCCCACGGCACCCAGCCAGGCAGTGGAAGAGGAGTCCCGGAGGAGTCCCGGCACTGTGCCCTCTCCTCTCACCCTTCTCCTCTCGCCCTGGCCCCCCAACAAAACAGCCACTTCAGATCACCTCCCACAGTGCTCCCGCGGGGCTGTGTCGGCTGGGAAGGCTGCGGGGGCCGCCGCCGAGCATAATAGGGCTATTGATGGGTGAGCCAGCGGCTCCAGCACGGCACAATGGAGCCTTGTCTGCTGGCGCAGCTCCAGCTCCTGCCCAGCTCCGTGCCCAGCCTAAGGATCCCCCCTTTCCTGATCGCCTGAGAGCTCACTCAGGTGCCAACCAGGTCAAGCCCTGCCTGTGACTGAGCCAGTGAGCACGGTGAAGGAGCTGCAGGTGGGAGAGCAACGGGTGAACCCCTTTTTCCCATAGACCAAAGGAGCATTGCTTGGGAAACCTCCCAACACAGCGGTGCTCATCCCAGCCACACCAGCTGGGACAGGGCTTAGGGGTCCCTACTTAGCTGTGGGGTGACAGAGACAAGGAGGTGATGCATGCTCAACGATGCCTCCACTTCCCTCTCGGAACCATGTCCAAGCCCAGTGGCATCCAGCACCCACTGAGAGGAGGCAGGGACCTCACCACTCCCCTGGGAGCTACATGACCTCAGTCCCTCTACCCCATGGCTCCCCTCCGTGGGCCATCCCGATGCCCCAAATCCCCCATCTCACCTGCTATGGTGCGTGGGCTCTGCTGGAGCTCGCCTGCCTCCTCTCACGGTGTTACGGTAAGCTGGGGCTGTGACTGCCGCCTGCTCTTTAAACCCCAAATCCCCTGTGCTGGGCGCCAGTCCCTCCGGCGACGGGGGTGGAGGGAGGGGACGCAAAGCCTCGGTCCCTGCTCCCGGGGCCGGCACCAACAAAAGACAACTGTGCTGCGTGTCCTCCCTGTGCACCCAGCGACCTGGCTGGCCGTTCGGGGACGGCCCATCGGGATCTCGGGGCTCCCTGGGGTGCTGCCACCCTCTCCGCCTTCACTGGGAAGGCAGGAGAGGCGCCGGGATCTGCGATCACAGCCGCGGAACATTCCGATGTCCCCAGGGACAAGTCCCTGCCTGCTTGGTCCTGTTCCTGCCAGAAAGGGTGCCAGGGCGAGGGCACTCATTTGAGTGCCTCAGTTGTCCCCCTGCCTCATCGGCTTCTGTAAAGCACAGCCCAGCAGGGCTTTGGAGGAAGAAGGAGACTTGTTTGCTGCCATACTTCCTATTCGGGGGGACTCACCCTATGGTACCCCCCATAGCTACCCTGGGGCCGGCTGTCTGCCTGTGAAACATCCCTGTGGTCCGAAGGCCGAGCAGCCCGTGCCGCCTCATTAGTACGGGGTAAATGTGTAACAAGCCCTCGGCTGGGCCGGGGCAGGTTAAGCTGGATAGCTTTTTTCGCTTTCCTGGCATGCCGGCAGCTGGGAATTCAGTGGCTCTATCCCAATAGGAGCCACGCAGCTGAAGCGGGAGGGAGAAGGAAGGACTGATTTGTGACTAGGCATGCTGGAGTGTCCAGTGCTGGCTGTAAGGAACAGAGCAGGCAGAGAGCTGGGCTAGGATGGGCACAAGTCCATTGCTGGAGGGGGAGACTGATCTCAGCCCATCCTCCCACCAAGAGGGCATGAGGCGAGAGAGCCAAGGGAACCAAGTTCTGCTCAGCGGTGTCTGCCAGCACGGGAAGCAGTGGGCACTATTTTGATAATAATAAAAAACCCCCAACAAAACAGGAAATTCCATCTGAAAGCAAAGGAATGTTTTTTTCTGCTGTAACAGTGGCCAGGTGCTGACATGGCTGTGTCAGAGGGTGCAGAGCATTCAGCCATGAGAATCCATTCCCCAGCAGCTGGCATCAGCTTGTACCATGGGGTGGGCTCAGGGTAGTCAGGGACTCTGCCAGGACTGTGCCAGGCCCCAGACTCCTTCCTGGCAGCTGTGCCCGTGCAGGAGTAGAAGGGCTGGAACACACAATTCCGGGATGTCGGTGCCACCACAAAACTGAGCTCTTGCCTCAGAGGTGACTTTGTGTGGCTCGCTGTGCTGTGCCATGTGGTGCCACGTGAAGCCACACAGCGCCTCGCTGTGTTGAGCTCCATGAGAAGCATTTGGTTTACTGGAGGCCTTGGGGTGCAAGTGACCCCCACTGGAGAGGTGCCAGGCAGCACAGCCACCTCTTCCCGTTGGACAGACTGAGAGGGACCGGGTCTGTCCTATGGAGGGGCAGGAAGAGTTCTGGGGTTCAAGTGAGGAGAGAGGGCTTGAGGGGACGTGGGCCTGGGGGGACATGGGCTGGCGTCACAGGGGTGTGACACAGCAGTAGGTGCCGGGGGCGCCCGAGTGGGGACACGTTGGGTGCAGGCAAGGTGTGGGCAGCGGGCAGCGTGTGGGCAGCGTGAGGGGAGCGTGCGGGCAGTGGGCAGGCAGGGAGCGGGCATGAGGCGGGCAGTGGGCAGTCAGGGCGTGGGCAGGGGGCGGGCAGTGGGCAGGCACGGGTCGGACAGGGGGCGGGAAGCAGGCAGGCAGGGTGTGGGGAGAGTGAGGGCAGCGTGCGGGCAGTGGGCAGGCACGGGGCGGGCAGAGGGCAGGGTGTGGGGAGGGTGCGGCGTTGCCGCCGGCTGCCGGCAGAGGGCGGTCGGGCACCGGTCCCGGCCTTTCCGCGCAGCCCCGCGAGCTCTCCGGTGCGCCCCCAGCCGTGGCCGCGGTGCCGGGCAGGGGCATCAGCAGCTACAGCCGTGCCCCTGCTCACACCGTCACGGAACGGCGATGTCCCGCGTGGGTGGTGTGGGGTCATTGACGGCATCCACGTGTCTCCAGCCGGCGGGAACTGGGAGCTGGCTGGCCGGCGGCGGGGGAATGGCGGGGGCCGCTGCTGCCATGGCACCGCTCTGACCTTGCCGGCGGCGGAGCTGGAGCGGGCAGCGCTCTGGGCAGAACCGGCGGAGCTGGAGTAACTGCCCATGCCCTGGCACCCATGGCATGACCTCCCCAGGGACAGCTGCAGTGCCGGGAGTGCAGCTGGGAGCCCCTATTCCTGTCCCTACTCTGGCCATGGTGTCTCCATTGTGCCACGGTGGCCACCGCTGCTGGTGGTGGTATCCCCTATACCCATCCCAGCCCTCATCTGTGCTTCCAGCCTTGTGCTGGTGGCAGGTGGGCCCTGCTGCTCACAGGCAGGGTGGGGGTCCTGGCAGTGCCACAGGGCAGGTGGTAGGGACTTTGAGTGGCGTGGGATGTGCTGAGGGGCACTGCGACCGGAACTGGCTTCTGGCATCTCCCTGGCATCTGGTGAAAGCAGGGTGCTACTCAAACGGGGGAGCTCTGGGAACGGTGTCGGATATTTCTGTGAAGCACCGTTCTCTACTGGTGGGAAAGGGTTTCAGTGAATTGGTCTGTAGGGGAAGCATGTGAGGTGGCTGGGCAGAGCTGGGGCACGTGCCCCTGACACATGCTGGCCCCCTGCTGCCAGCTGACTGGCCCTGGCCAGCCTGTAGCCCTAGGGACTGGCCAGCCCCGTGGCAAACAACACTAAGTCGGGCAAGCCGACTCTGTTGGACAAGGAGGGACGGCCCTGCACCCGGGGCCAGGGGTCTCAGGGCTGCCCTGGCTGCACCTCACTTTCCCCACTGCAGGCAGCCTCCCCGCCAGCACAGCGGGCCCTTATCCTGGTTCATGTTTCCTCCTCCCAGCTCAGCCCCTGCAGTCTCTGGACTCACTGCCGGATGCTGGGCAGGTGCGTCAGTACCACCAGCCCCCCAGCAGCACTGGGCAGGGTGGTGCTGCCAGCTCTGCCGTGTGGTGGGGATCTCAGGGACAGGAACACTTGGGGTGCTGAGGACTGGCTGCATGCCGGTGGTGGCGGGAGCTGGCTGGGGCTGTTTTCCTCTCTGTTTGCTCGGCCCTGGGGACGGCCAGCGATGCAGATCAAGGCCAGTGTCCTTCGGGCAGCCAATTGTCAGCCAGCTCAGAGGGGAGGGAGAGGGGCAGCTGCCCCAGGGCTTTCCCAACCCTGGAGAGGGCCACCATGCCAGCACTGCCCAGCCTGAAGCAGTGCCAGCCTCAATCCACCCGAACACAATGCTGAGTAGTGCCAGCAGGGGCCCAGGGGTGTCCACTGTGACCTGGCACCTGGCACTCCCCAGCCACCCCCGGATTGGGCCAGGCACCCCCACATCCCACCACTGTGGGAACTCAGGAGCCCCGGTACTGGAGGTGTGGCAGCCTCAGTCCTGAGCACCAGCACATCCTTTTATGCTTCTCTTGCTGAATCTTTATCCCTGACAGTCCATGAAAAGGCCTTTATCCCCTCTCCTCCTCATGGCTGGGTCACATCAAAAAGAGCCTATGCTGGACTGTTCGGGCCCAGGACTGACAGTCACCTCAGAGAGGGTGGGGGCCCAGAATGGTCTTGCTGGTGCCTGCATGGGGAGCTGGAGCAGACTGCCCTTTCACTGAGACTGCAGGAACCATATCTGCTCCTCGGTCAGCTCTGGACCAACCACAGGCCCTCAGGGAGAGGAGGGACATGACTGTGGCCACATCTCCATTTTTGGCCCAGTTATTTATACCTCTAAACAAGGATGCTTCAGTTGTCTGGGCTGAAAGGTGTCCCTGGTCCTCCCCTGCTCCCCAGTCCCCGGCTCCCCAGCCATCTGCCACCTGGCTGCCCAAGCCCTGGGCAGCAAGCCCAGCATTCCTGGGGGAATCTTCCAGCCATCTCTGTGCTCCTGACAGCTCGTTGGATGCTTAGAGTTGAACAGGAAAGCCCCCTTCCCAGGGCCTGGAGCCCCCTAAATACTGCCCCACATTTCCTTCTGCTGCTCTGTGCTGGAGCCCTGCTCCTGCTCTGCTAAACACTAAGCACCCACCCTGGCTGCAACTCAGCTCTGGACATGGTGTCCCAGGGAATTTGAGGTGTAGGGCAGCCTAGCCCTGCTGTT
This sequence comes from Serilophus lunatus, assembly GCA_013399895.1. Classification (NCBI taxonomy): domain Eukaryota; kingdom Metazoa; phylum Chordata; class Aves; order Passeriformes; family Eurylaimidae; genus Serilophus; species Serilophus lunatus. The sequence goes on from VXBA01002231.1 coordinate 8,764, forward strand.
CTGTGCTGCTGGCATAGTCTGTGCCTCTTTGTAGGCTCTGACAACTACCTGAGCTCCTTTCCTGTCCTCAGGAAGCTTGAGTGGCTGCACTGTAGGATGCTGAGCTCTCTGTGGTAAGCAGTACCCCGAGACTCGGGGAACTGATGGAAGGCAGCTCCCAGCCTGGAAAGACTCAGGCTGTGTGCATGTAGGAGTGTTCCCCTGTGGGAAGGGGTTGCTGTGCAGAGTGGGGCTGCATCACCATCCAAAGGGATACCTGCCAGAGCATCCCTCCAGCAGCTGATGATACTCAACACCTCTTTGCCCACCCAAGAAAAGACACTGGCAGTCCCATGCTTAGCTTTCCAGTGGGATATGGGGAGGAAAGAAGCCCAGCAGCTAGGGACACCGTGTAAATGGTCCAAGACTCAGGAAGGCGAGCACCAGGTTTCAGGACCGTCTTGGCTGTTTGGGTTTGTTTGGCTTGAAAGGCATTTGAGTTGCATTTAAAGGCATTAAAGTCCTTGCTAAGTCCTTGCTTAATTGCCTTAAAGACATTTAAGCTTTTGCTGCAAGACAGTCAGCCCACAGAAGAAAAGCTCCTGGCCCTGGGTGGGTCTGTGGGTGCTGCCAGTGGGGACAGTGGGGACACAGCTGCCCTGCCTGGGTGGCAGAGATGAGGAGGCTGCTGCTGGCCCCTCTGGAGGGAACTGAAGGTGTAGTCTCCCTGTGCCAACAGGAACAGTTTATCGCCATGTCTTAGGGCTTAGGGCATCCTCCTGCCCTCAAGTGCTTCCAAGCAGCTGTGGTGCTTGAGGGCTGGGAGCTGGGGGAGCCTGTGTGGGACCGGTATCTCAGAGGGGACAGCAGGAGCTGGGGGTCCTGGGACCCCCTCCAAACCCTGCAGTGGTGTAGGGAGAAGCATCAAGGTTACCCTGGGGCTCGTCCTTGGGTCCTTGGTTCCCAGCTTGTTGCTTGGCAGGGAGGTGATTGAGCGCAGAGATAACCCACCCTTCAGGTCTGCTGAGCAGTGCTTTGCTTCTGGCTTCTGTAAAGTTAATTGGTTTCGAGGTTCCAGGAACAAACGAAGGAGAAAAACCCACTCTCCAATGTGCGGGATCATTGAATGCTCTCTGGTGAGTTATAATTGCAAATCATGTTTTGAAATCACATTAACCAATTAGCCTGTGTTGTTGTTGTGCCCTGCCACATGACAGCATGTGCCGCTAGAGGTGGCGGTCAAGGGCGTGGGAGGGGGCTACCAGCTGTCCCCTGCCACCTCGAGGTCCAATCACCATACTGCCAGCACTGGGGGGCTTCTGTGGAGGGTGGGCTGGGGGGGGAGGAAGGGTCCAGCCCTGGGCATGGTCTCTGGCAGGCGTCACTGTGGAGTCCACACAGCCTATGCTGATGGCAGGCATCCTTCTCCTCTTATCACCGGCATTCCTGGTCCCTTTCGTGCCTTGTGTGCTCCATGGTTATGGAGTTGAGAGGGCAGCAGGGATCTCAGAGCCCCTAAAGCGTGCTGGCCCTGCAGGATGCCCGGTGCTAGGAGACAGAGGCACCCGCTGGCATGTTCCTGACAAGGGCAATCTGCCTGAGACTTCTTGCTCAAGAGGTCACAGCGCTGGTGGGAGGAACACTGCTTGGACTGCAAATCTATGCATTATCTCTGCCATATCTTCCTGCCATCTGGGCCTTGGGAACAGTGGGCAGTGGCAGGCAGCAGGCACAGGGACTGAGTGAGGAAGCCAGGCATGACAAGGAGAGCACACCCCGGCCATGCATGGCACCCACTGCTTTGCATGTGGGTCCTGGCTGGTCTTGTCCATGCTGGGATGTTGTTGAGGCCGAGGGGTTTTATGGGCTCATTTTAATCTGTTTGATCTTTGAGTGAAGGATAAAAAATAGGGCAGACTTTGGCTGGGAGAAATGGTGAGAAGGTAAACTCTATGGAGGTGGGCTGTTGGAGATGGCTTTGGCACAGTGCTCAGCTGCCTACACCGGTGAGGCACGATGCTGCTGATGAGCTGTACTGTGCTATGCTCCCCTGAAGGCTCCTCACATCCGGGAATCCCACGTCAAACTTTCCAGACAGCTGGAGAAAACCGCATAGTTTTGCAATCCACTGGAGCCCAGTCACACAGCCCTGACACCACCAGAGCCATTGGTGAAACTGCCCGCAGCTGTGCCTGGGAAGAACTGGCAGCTGATTCAGAGTGTCGAGATAAAGATCTTTGCCCACCTTCTCACAGCTCCCCTCTGCATGGCCAGCGCTGCTCCAGGACACTGGAGTTGCTGCGTGCCAGCTGTAGGGACACTGAGGCAGACTCTGCGAGGCTTGAGGACATCTGCACTCCTTTTCCTCTCCTTCTCACTGCTTCTGTGAAGCTTCATCTGGGCATGGTGGAGCCCATCTCCTCTGCCCACCTAGAGAGTAGAAACAATGGAAAGAGGGGTATGATAAAAGGGAAATATGGCTGCATTTGTGCCAACAAGAGAAGGGGAAGGGCATTTGAAGGCTGGGAAGGAGCAGACAGCCTCCGAGTCACTGCCCACACCTTGGTACTCTAGCATGCCCACCCCACAACAGGCACTGCACCACATGCCCGTCCCTGTCCCCAGCGCCTGTGCTGTGTTTGCTTACAGGGCGGAAGCTTTTGGCGTCCTTTTACAACCCTGGTGAGGTGTGTTGCCACCCCTCCCAGGATGTCCCTACTGGTGCCACGTGGCTGCTCCCGCCTTTGCCAGGGCAGAGGAAGGGTTAAGCTGATGGCTTGAGGCCAGCCATGCCCATCCTCTGGGTGCCTCTGGCTCCCCCGTCACACTGCCAAACCTGGCTGTCTCCAGACCCCGGCGTGCCAGCCAGCGCTGGTTCAGCACTTACGCATGCTGCTGTTATTAGAAATTAGTTAACGGATATGTCTGCAGCCAAAGGAGAGCGGCAGTAACAGGAGCCGTGGGATTGCCAGCAGTGCGAGGACAGAGCTGCCACTGAATATTTAACATCCCTCGATGTCCAGGTGAGAGGGTGCCAGTGCTGCAAGGGGACGTTTTCTGCCTCTCATCCTTATGGTGACATTCACTGCTGGCTGGCACAGCCATTTTCATCCCAGGCTGCCCAAGGCTTCACGAGGATTTATGAAAGATATGCATAACACAAATAAAACCTTCAAGCAGTGTGTGGAGCCATCCTGCCAATGTGAAGTGGCTGGGCAGGGCTTGCGGCTCAGCATGGGGAGGTGGGTCGACTCCCAAATGCGGATCTCCAAGATTTTCCTCTGAAGTAAAAGCCAGGCAGGGCAGACAAGCAAGAGGCAGTTTGGGGGTGACAGCCCTTGGAAAGGGACAGAGAATCTTTGGGGACATGGCTAGCGAATGATCACAAGCTCCTGGCTCTTCTTAAATCATGTGGGATACACTTGCTAGAAGAAATTTTCTCTTTAGGGTACTTTTATGGAGATAGTTCTCAACATTGTGTCTCCATGAAAAAAAGAGGTGTTTCAGTTCAAGTAGGGAAGATCGATGGAGACTGGAGGAGGGGACCAGACTGTCCCACTCACTCTGGGTTATGTTGGGATGATCCCACATGGATTGTTTTCTCTCAGTGTGCTGAGCTGCTGGGGCGGGTACTATGGGGGCAGCGAGCACCCTGAGCAGGGCAGCCAGCTAAACTGACTTAACACTGGGAGCAGTTTGAGCTTCCCAAGTGAGGGAGAAAATCTATCCGGGCGTTGCTGCTGTGGGTGACCTTGCCCCTGCTGGGTGACACTGCCCCTGCCTAAAATGGGAGAAAACCCAGTGCCCACACTTGACGCATGCTGGAATTACCCCTTCAGATTAGATTAGAGCAACTGCCTCATCCCTGTTGCTCTGGGAGTAGCCACTGGCCTCCGGCAGCAGCCACATCTGCTCTGGGTAAGAGTGATCGTGCCTGGAGGAGCACCGATATCAAGTGAGATGGCCATGTGCATTGGAGTGGGGATGCTTGGTGAGCTACCGATTCCAGGTGGGGCAGCGCTGTCTGGTGGGATACTGATGCTCGGTGGGTGATCATGCCTCGTTGTAGGGCGTATGCCCGGTACGGGGGGGCTGATGCACAGTGGGATACTGCTGCCCGGTGGCGAGGTTGATGCCCAGTGAGGAGGTGATGCCCAGTGGGACACTGATGCCCAGTGAGGGGGTGATGTCCGGCAGTCGGTCATGCCTGGTCAGGCACCAATGCCCGGTGGGGCGGCGATGCCCGGTGGGCGGCGATGGCCGAGGGGCGGTGGTCCCGGAGGGACGGGGCGGAGCGGGGCGGGGCAGGGGGCCGTCGGTGCGGGGCGGTCGCTCCCTCCCATGATTCTGCCCCGGAGGAGCGGGGATTGGGAGCCACACGGTGGGGGCGGGCTCTGCTGCTGTTTAATCTGCGGCTCCGCCAGGATTACAGTCGCAGGATAGTCTCTAATCCAAGGCACCGGCCAGCGGGGGCTGCTCGCCCCAGCGCGCAGCAGAGGCACGTCGGAGAGGTGGCAGGTAGGTCCCTCCGGTCTACCACGGTTCTCGCAAACCTGGGCTCGCTGCCTTGTCTTCCGGGAAGCTCTGTGGTTGGAAGCTGCCGAGCGCGCACCTCACCTTTCCTTATTCTCCTCCGCACCCCATCCACCCCTTCCCGACCCATCTCCCTTCTCCGGCCGCTTGCCTCCCGCAGCCCGGCTCTCCCTCCTCCTCCACCTCCTCTTTCTCCTCCTCCTTCTCTCGGCGCTGAGCGGCACCGGGAAGACTTCGGGGCTCGGCAGCCTTAGCAGGTGGTAGCGCCCCGAGGCTATTTGTTTTTCTGTTCTCCTGCCGCTTCCCTTCCCAGCGGCTGGCACCTTCCTACAGGTGAGTGACAGATCCCACGAGTGCAGGGGAAAGCAGAGCCTTGATGTGCCACCTGGGTACCCCAACGCCCTGGCATAGCCCCTGCCGGGATCCTGCTGCTGGGGGCTTCAGCGTGGCCTTCTGCTCTCCTGATACTAATAGTGACACCAGCACCCAAACTCCGTCTACTTTCTCTTTTTTCTGTTTTAATTTTTAATCGCCCGTGGGAACGACATATGTTTCTGAAGGCTGAAAGCGGCTGCAGCCGGGATCGGGTGTCGGGGTGTTGGAGCCGGGGGCACGGGCAGGGAGAGTGATGCCGGCCGTCATGGGCACTGCTAGGGCTGGCTGGGCCCTTCGTGCGGTGATTCCACTGGCTGTAGTATTTATAGAGTCTGGCTGCCCCGGACAGCGGCGTGGAAATCCAGGCAGCACATTGTGTTCCTGCTGGCCACGCGTGTCCCGTGTCAGCCAGCACGGTGGCCCGCTCTGCTGGGGCAGCTGCGAATGTCCCAATGGAGAGAAATATTCCCCAAGGGAAACTGAAGCACAGCAGATGGCTGCAGGACTAGGGGTCCCCAAGATGGAATACTTCTGCGATGGCACGGGCGAGACAGGGGACCTGGAAAGTCTCCAACAGGTGGGATGGAGGGGAAGCAGAGCCTCGGCTGGCTGTGGAGGACTTGGCTGCATTGAGCTGCCACGGAGGAGACAGGGAATTTTCCACTGGTGTTTGGATCTAGCCCAAGCCGAGCCATTAGACCTGCCTGGTCCCTGCTGCTGGCAACCCTGTGGCTTCATGGGGGTACCCCAGAGAAAGCCCTCTGTGCCCTGTGTCTCTGCCCTGTCTCCCAGAAACAAACAGTGGTGTGCCATTGCTCCAGTAGCCAGGGATGCTGGGGGGCAGCGGGACACCCAAGCCCACCCGTGGGTGACAGGGGTGGGTGCCAGCAACTGCAGAGGACCCTGACTGAGGCGCAAAGGGCCCCGCAGCACCCGGCCGTGCTGCAGCTGTAATCACAGGCCGGGGCTGCAGCCACGGCAAACAAACAGGCACCAGCAGAGCCTATTTTCCTTGGCACATGGAAAGACGGAGGGAAGGAGCGGGATCCCACGGACTCCTTTGGAAGAGCAGCCCTTGAGAAAACAGAGGCAGATCGGGGACAGGATGGGCCCCCTATGTCCCCAGCTCTCCTCGCCGCGTGGGTCTCGGCCGCCATGTGCCTCCCCAGTGGCTGACGCAGGTCCGGGGCCGGCTGGGTCCCCCGTGCCAGCGGGGTGCAGCCAGCCTAGTCCTGCTGTCCCTACAGAGTAGGTGCCAGGCTGGCAGCATGGTCCAATGGCAAGGGTGGCACAGCCGGGGCAGCAGTGTCATGGGGCATGGGCAGATTGTAACCCCTGATTAGGACAGGGAACTGTGCTGCAGATGCTGGGGCCTCACAGGACTGTGGCTGAGGCCAGTCCCTCCTGGTGTCCCCAGTGCTGCCTGCAGCAAATGGCAGCTTGGATTTTTTGCCACTGACTGCTCAGTGTCATCCTGATGAGGACAGGTGTGTTTTGGAGAGTGAGAACTCCTGGAAAGCATCTCACTTTCCAGGTAAAATGCATCTCCAGAGGTGCGATAGAAAACCTGATGTGTTCTTTTCCAGGCCTTACCTGCCCATGAGTCCCTATAGTGCCACAACCAGTGCAGCCATCCTCCCTGGGTGATCCTGCGTTCATGGGCAGTGTTTTATGTTTAAAACATGTAGCCTAGAACTGCTGGAGTTGCTTTGGGCTCAATCTGCTGTCTCACCCAGCCTTCCCCAGAGCCACACTGGGTGCCACCAGACTCATGTTGTGTCCACTCTGTCCCTGTGCCCATGCTGCCAGCCGCCTCTGCTGCCTGAACTTGTACTGCATGAGCTCAAGCCAGTCTGTGTCAGCAACAGCCTGGGGTGTCCCAGTGCTGGATGCTGCTGATGTTGCCTGGCTTCAACTTCTCCACCACTCTTCCCTGCTTGCCTCAGTACTGGTGCTTGGATGTGGGAGGACCTGGCAGGGTATGGTAGCCAACACCTGTGCCATGGCCCCATCCTGAAGTGTGTGCCTGGCAGGGGATGCCATGGCTGAGCCACACCATGGCTATCGTGCTGGAAAACCCACCCCATGACCCCACCATGGTGTTTGGCTCTACCATTCCCTTACTTGCAGCACCATTCCCCTCCCTGGTGTGTCCCAGACCCTAGCACGTCTGTTGCTTTGGGACAGTGGCCACAGGCCAGCTCAGCAGTCAGCACATTCTGCCTGCAGGCACATTCCCAGGCTCAGGCAGGGCTGTCCCCCAGGATATGGGTGTCACTTGTGTTCTTTGATAGAAGACCCAGGGTGGACACCACTGACTGCATGGTGCAGCAGAGGCAGCCCAGAACTGCCCAGACAGCTGTTGGTGCTAGCCAGGACAGCAGCTTCCAGAGCTGCTTCAGTTCTGCCGGGGCTGAAGCAGCAGGGGCATTGCCTGAGCCATGGTGTGGTGTTTGGGGCTGAAAGCCCAGGTAGCCCCAGGGTGAGGTGAGCCCAGGAGTAGTGCCCACTCTGCCCAGCTTGTGCTGGCTGTCATGGCTGACTGGTGGGGCTGGCACCTTCTGAAGGTTTCTGGTGGGGCTGTCTTGGGAGAGTCTCCAGCAGATCTGTTTGGGTAGGGTCTACAGCAGGGCTTTTCAGAGAGGCTCTCTAGTGGTGCACTGTGGAGATTGTCTCCAACTGTCCCTCCCCACAGCTACTGGGGTCCCTAGGCCCGTGGTGTCGACCCCAAGAGCCCTTACCCCCATTTGGATTTGCCCCTTTGAGTGGCCACTTCCCCCAGGCAAGGTGGGACCATGACACTGTCTTTGCTTGGCTGAAAGGTGAAGGAGGGGAATACTATAGGTTAAAACCAGTTTTGGGGTGCTAATTTTTAGGATGGGAATTTAGGGCAAAAGCCACAGCTGTGTGTTCTTCAGGGAAAGGGCAGACCTTGCTCCCAGGGCTGCCTCAGGGAACTCTCCGTGGTGTGGCAAGGGAATGGGGGGTTCTCTGCTGTGAGCCCTGCTGTGGTCAACTTCCCCAGGGAAGGGTTGCCTAGGGACCCCCGAGATTTGGACTGTTGCCCCAGCTCTGCCCATGTGCCTACATACCCCTGTGCCCACAGCAATGCCAGAGACTGACCACAGACCCCAGGCTGAGGGTCACCCTGTGTCCAATAGTGGTGTTGGGGGTAACCCCGGGGCTATGGCTGATATCACTGGGGGGACATGACTGGCATCCCTGCCCACTTGCCCATGCTGTCCATCTCTCCCTGAGGGCTCTGTCACCAGCACAGCCCCAGGGAACATGAGACTTGTGTGTCCAGCTCCACTGAAACCTGAACAGCCACCTGGACAGGCGGACATGGATGGGGGGGGCTGCTGCCCCCCTGGCACTCACTGGCAGCAGCGGGATACCTGGCTGCCATCACGCAGGCCGGCAGCTGCGGCAGGCTTGGTGCTAAAGCCGGATTACCACCCGGAATAGTCCCACGGCCCCAGATGGGACGGATTAGTGAGGATTCATCTGCAGAGGGAGAGGAGATGGGGAGGGGGTGTCTGCCCTGTAGGGATCCTCAGCCTGGGGGAGCACTCACCTACTGCCAGGGAGACCTGGTGCCTTCATTCCCCACACTTGGGAGCAGTGGCTGCTCTCAGATGGGTGACATGGGCTGTGGGGATGAAGTGGGTCATGGCCCCCCAGGCTGCCTGGCATAGGCAGGGCTGGCAGGCACTGGCTGCCTTTCCCCATGTGTGCTGTATTCCCACTGGCATAGTGTGCTCTGGTAGAGACTGTATCGTGCTGAGGCTTGACCAGGGGAACCAGCATAGTGCAAGAACCAGGCTTTCCCAGGGTGATAGACATCCTCCTGGCCATGCTGCCAGATGCAGTGGTCCCCTCCAACACTGTCTGCTGGCATTGCCAACAGAGCTTCCTTGCCCCAGCCCCCTGCTTCTGCCTGTGCCTTGCTCCCAGCTGGGATTTTCCACCTTTTAAATAAAGTCTTTGTTGGAAGCGAGGTGTGAAGCTGAGGAAAGCAGCCCTTTCCAGGACTGGAACCCCCACCATGGTGCCCCGGTCTCTAGAAAAGGCTGGCAGAGGGCTGAGGTGAGCCTAGGACTGTCTGTCTCCCAGGGCAGGGCAGGAATCTAGGAACCCTGCTGCCCTATATAAGTATCCCTATCCCAGCGAGGGCATGCAGGCATTTGTGCTGGCTGGGATGCAGCTTGCTAGACCAAACGTATCCTCCCCTGGTGTGCAGATGTGGCCAGCAGGAGGGTACGTGCACCACATGCATCTGGCTCGATGTTTTGTCTGTGAGGGCTGCAGGACAGCACCAGAGCCTGGCTCAGGCTGCCTGGCCACACCATAGTGTTGATGGGATGGATGATATCCCTGCTGTCACCAAGCCGTGGGACAGCAGCAGCAGTGTGGGAGAGGTGGGATGTCTGGCTGCGGAGGGCTGTCACACAGAGCTGGCAGGCAGTGGAGAGGTGCGTGCCGGGAAGTCCATGCAGCTGGCTCAGCACACTCAGGAATAGGGCCCTGGGTGCTGCAGTGGCGGGGTTTCTGTGCCCACACACGTGGCCAGGCCCACACCATCAGGCTGGGTGAGTGGGTGCTGGGGCTGGTGGTGAGGAGGGGAATGATGCCAGGCATCACATGGGCTGCCCAATGGCAGCATCCCATCTGCGTGGTGGCACCCTGAGGGGACTGATCCCTGAGGAGATGCTCTTTGCCCAGTGCAGAGGGTCCTCAATGAAGGTGGGCACATGGTGAGAAAGGTGAACTCACCATCCCCAGCCTGGGGGGACCCACACCACCCCCTCATGGCAACTCGCCACTCTGTATTTGTTGTTCTGCCCAGCCTTATCACAAGGCAAACAGCAGCAGGCAGGGCACGTGCTGCCAGATCGAAGCGTCTTCTGCTCCCTTCCCTTTCATCTCCCCCCCTGCACTGGCCACTGCCACCGGGAGACCCTGGCCAAGGGGCAAAGGCCAGGGTTAGCTGGGGAGGTGGCAGCGAGTGGTGCTGGGGCTGTGTCGGTGCTGTGCCAGCACTGCCCGGCGGGAGGAAGTGTCTGGGTGGCAGCACGAAGCCTGGTGCATGTTGAATGAGCCCAGCCCTGACGCTTGCTATTCCGAGATGCTTGGGGGAAGAAGTTGGTATTTCCTGAGCTGCCCAGAAAGGTGTAATTATAACCTGGGAGAAGAAAGGGGCTGCAGAGGAGAGTGCCCAGCCTTCCTGGCGCCCGAGCAGGCAGGGGAGTAGGCAGCTCCTGTGCTGCCAGTGGGATGTGGTGAGCCCTGACCGCAGGCAAGCTGGTGGCACCGGGTGTTTAGGGAGGTGGTGGAGCACCAGGGGTCTGATGGCCCCTTCAGTCCCATACCAGGAGTGGTGAGTTTAGTGGTGCCTGCTCGTGGCTGTGGGAAGGCACAGAGTTAATGGTGGCGTTTGGACGTGCTGGCAGCCTTGTTCGTGCCTGGATCCATCCCAAGCGGAGGCCTAGTGGAGGGGATAAATCATCACCTAAAGCCTGTCCATGAGCTTCCCTTTCAGCCCCCGCATGTCTGAGCCTTCCCATTCTGGTCCATGCTGACCTGTGTCCTGCCTCAGTTTCCCCACCCAGCTGGGTGTTGCAGGCAGGGTGGCCCAGACATGTGCCCCCTACACCAATCTTAGGGGCTCGGCCCCCCTGACAGTGTCAGGAGCCGGTGTGTAGCCTGGGATGACCCTGCTAGGTTGCCTTTGTAGCCTGAATGGGCAGGGACAGGCAGGACTGCAGCTTAGGAGGCCGGAGGTGCTGGCACCTATACTCTGCCGTGCCATCCTTCCTTTGCGTGCCAGGCAGACTGTTGTACCCAACTGTGCTGTGAGAAGGCTCCCCTAGTCTCTAGGGACACCAGGCCCCTGCAAGCATAAAGATCAGCATGTCCCCTGCTCACCCCACGGGCACCCCAGGCACCGTGGTGATGGGGCAACAGCATCCTCCCGGGTCTGGAGACCACACTGCATCCTGGCCAGCCCTCGCTTCCAACTAGGTGGCATCATCCCTTGGCCGAATGTAGCTCTAGCATGGAGCCTCGTAGCTAGTGACACAGGACCCCAGCCCCCCGGGGTGGCGGGGGGTGGCGGGACCCTGCCCCGGCTGCCAGCCTGCCCCAGAAAGCCACCCTGTGCCGTTTCCCAGCGGGGCGGGGAGGGCCTGGGCTCGCACAGAGGCGGCTTTGTGCGGCGTGCCAAGGCGTCCTGCGCTCGGCAGCCCGGCCGCCTTCCCCTGCCAAGGAGCTGTCTCTCGGCCCTGCGCTCTTTCCTGCTCCGTTTGTCCAGCCCTGACGTGCCCCCAAGCCCCCCGCCTTGGCACCCCGGCAGCGGCGGGACGCGGGTGAGCCCTTCGCGCCGGGCAGCACTACGGGCTTTACATAACGGTGGTGGCTGGGGGATCCCCGAGCTCCCCACCCCGTCCTCAGCCGCCTTCCCACACACCCCTGCTCGTCTGTCGGCGCCCGTCTCCAGGAAGGGAAATTGAGGCACGGAGCCGAGAGCTGCGGGCAGGGGAATGGAGGTGGGCAGGCGGAGTGGATGGGGGCTCTGGGGCTGGGCGGTGCCGTGGTGCGGGCAGGGGAGTGGGGTGGGCTGTGGAACGGCGGGCCAGGCGAGGGGACAGCCATACCACCTTGGGACCTCAGTGGGGCTGCTGGAACTGGCACAGAACTCCACGGGGCATTGTGTGCTGAGCGGGCAGAAGGGAGAAGCCCCAGACATGGTGATACCTGGCTGGGTGACTCTCTCATCCCCAGGTGCCTGTCCCTGCAGTGCTACCAGTGCTGGTGCTGAGCCCAACTCCCAGCGTCTCTGGTGGATGCAGGACTTGTGAGATTTCAGGCCAGCCCTTCCCCTGCTCCTGCCCTGAGCTGGAACGTTGCTGTCCCATCTTGCAGAGCCTGAGGAGAGACTACAGCAAGCGCAACTGTCTCCCAGCCATGGATACCAGGGACATGCCCCTTCAGGCTGAGATGGTGGAGCTGGTGCCCAATGGAAAGCACGCGGCTGTGCTCGCCGCTTCTGCTGTCCCCTCACTGGCAGGTGACAGGTAGGAGCCCCAGGGCAAGCGCGAGTGCCAGGGACTTAGGGGGATCCTCCCAGCTGCTCCCTGTCCTTGCAATACCAGCCAGTACTGATGGCCCCCGACTTTGGCTTCACCCCTCTTCCTCCATGGCCAGATTTGAGGAGAACCAGACCAGCGTGGCAGAGATGGAGGAGTTCCTGCCCCATGGTGTGGAGAAGAAGCAGACACACTTCACTGATGTGAGTATAGGCATGGGCACAGTGGTGGGGGTGGAAGGGGGCTACTTCCCGACTTGACTGGTATATCCCTTCCCTGTTGTGTCCTGTGAACAGTTCGAAGGGAAGACGTCTTTTGGGATGTCTGTCTTCAACCTGAGCAATGCCATCATGGGCAGTGGCATCCTGGGGCTGGCCTATGCTATGGCTAACACCGGTATCATCCTCTTCCTGTGAGTGCCATGGGGCCTTGGGGGAACCTGGGTGTGGGGAGTGATCAGTGGATGCAGGCAAGAAAGAAGTCTCTGACTTGGGATGATGCAGGAACCAATGTCCTGCTGGCTGAGCAATGCCCATTGCTGACATGAGCATGCCTGCCCTGCTGGGCGCTGTGCCTCCTTGGGAGGAGGAGTGTGAAGGTTTGCCTTCTTATTACAAGATCAGACTTCCACAAGTGTCCCAAAGGACTCGGGTGCCAGCTCTCTTGGGCATGGATCACGGGGTCCCCCTACCCTACAACCTGTCCAACCCGTGAGCACCCAGATGGTGCCAAGGCAAGGGGCTGCTGTCCTTCCAGGACAGCTGCCTGAAGGCAGAACGTGTCTGTGGAGGGTTTGCTCCACAGGCATGTCCAAGCCCTATGCTGTGACCACTGGTGACTGTGCCGTCCTCCTGCAGCTTCCTCCTGACAGCGGTGGCCCTGCTCTCCAGCTACTCCATCCACCTGCTGCTCAAATCCTCAGGCATTGTGGGTGAGTGCCAGGTCCTTGGCAGGGCCGTGCCAGGGGTCCCATCCTGACCCTCACCACACCACTACTCTCCGTCCCACAGGCATCCGCGCCTATGAGCAGCTGGGCTACCGAGCCTTTGGCACACCAGGGAAGCTGGCAGCAGCCATTGCCATCACGCTGCAGAACATTGGAGGTGAGGATGGGGCTGGGGGGACCCATCGTGGCTGGGAATGGGGGATGGGATCAGAGCACACAAGCGCAGCACGATCTTGCTCTGCCCTGCAGCCATGTCCAGCTACCTGTACATCGTCAAATCTGAAGTGCCTCTGGTCATCCAGACCTTCCTCAACCTGGAGGAGAAGACCACGTGAGTGGCTTCCTGCCCACACTGCCTGCGTGCCTTCCCCGGACAGGCGCCGGGGCTCTGGCTCCAGCTGTGCAGCCCATGGCAGGGATTTACTATCATTAAGCCACTACTATTTTTGATAACTGTCAGTGCTGAATAAGCCCCTGGGTGAGATTAAACTGAGCTGAACTTCCAATCCCTGCTCCTCACATCCCCTTGGGATCAGGCTTTCCTCCTTGAGCAGGACCTGGGTCTGTGGGGGACAAGACAAGAGCTCTGGTTGGGAATAAGTCCCCCTTCCCTGTGCCCACATCCCCACCAGCAGCTCTACTCCTTGGGGGTGCAACACTATGGGGGTAGGCAGGACCACAGCTAAAGGGATGCTGCCTTCAGGCATCCTCAAGGATGTCATCTCAGGGGTCTCCAGGGATGTTAGCACAGCAGGGATACCAGTCTCAGGGAGCACCAGTACCCCTGTGGTTTTCCAGCTTCAGGGGCCCTTAGAATGGCAGACAGCCCCTACAGTGACTGCCTCTGCCCTCCATGCCCCAGAAGAGTGGGGTGGTGAGCAGACCCTCTGCTTCCAGGGACTGGTACATGAATGGGAACTACCTGGTGATCCTGGTTTCTGTCACCATTATCCTGCCTCTGGCCCTCATGAAGCAGTTGGGTAAGTCAGAGGGATGCCACCTCGTGGCACTGAGGTTGGGCACCCTGGGTCTCCTGCTGCCTTGTGGTGCCAGCCTGGAGGTGCTGGGCATGGAGAAGCACCTAGGCAGTGTGAGGGTCCTGCCTGCACCCACTGGCCACTCTTCTTCTTCCTTAGGCTACCTTGGCTATGCCAGTGGCTTCTCCCTCAGCTGTATGGTCTTCTTCCTCATCTCGGTGAGCACCTCCTGGCACGTGCTGGTGCCTTGGGGTATCAAGCATCCCTCCTGCTGGGGCGTGCAGCCGGGCTGGTTGCTGTGGGGACAGCGGGGACAGCGGGTGCTCGGGGCTGCAGAGACGCCGTGGCGGTGCTGTCAAGCTGCTGGGTTATTTTCAGCTGAAGGAGCTGAGTGTCATGGAAAGGGAGAGGGAGAGGGTGCCGGGGGGGCAATCGCACATGTGGCCCCTCCACGTGCCACTGCCCAGCTCTGCCCCGCTGCCCATCCTTGCAGGGGCAGGCAGGGGGGTGGGGGCAGCATCGCCGAGGGGCAGCGCCGGCAAAGGGGGCCTGGTACAGGGGTCCCAGCATCGGCACCCTCCTTCTGGGCATGGTGCTGGCTTGGGTAGTGGGTGCTGGGAGTTTTCGGCATCAAGAGCTGACCGTCCCCATGCGACCCTTACCCCAGGTCATCTACAAGAAGTTCCAGATCCCTTGCCCACTCCCTGAGCAGGAGGGAAACCTCACGGGCATTCTCAACGTCACCTCTGTCAGCACTAATGACTACCAGAATGGCTACACTGTCCTCCAGGCCCCCGAGCAGGACACCTGCAACCCCAGCTTCTTCACCCTGAACTCCCAGGTGAGGACTCCTGAGGCTCTGTGTGAGCCCCACCCTGTGCATTCCATGAAGACAGGTGGTCCTGGTGCTGGCAGCACTCACCACTTGGCTCCCAGCAGTCAGTGATCCTCCTCTTGCACAGACAGCGTACACCATCCCCATTATGGCCTTCGCTTTCGTCTGCCATCCCGAGGTCCTGCCCATCTACACTGAGCTGAAGGAGTGAGTCCTGGGTGGGGGCACCCACGGGGAGGGGTGGGCTTCGTCCGGTGCCCACCCAAAGGCAGTGCCATCCGTGTGTGGGACCTGCGCCGGGGCATCGTGGGGAGGTGGGTGATATGACCCTGGGTGGGTGGGTGCATGGTGGGTGATAGGACCTGGGATGGATGAGCAGATGGGTGGTGGGTGATATCTCCCTTGGGAGGTGGGTGATGTGGCTCAGCATGGGTGGTGGGTGGTATGACCCCTAAGAGTTGCGTGCTATGCCCCAGGTCGGGAGGTATGACCCACCAGGGGTGGGTGGGTGGCGGGTGATATCACCTGAGATGTGGATAATGTGATCTGGGATGGGTGCTGATATGACAACTGAGAGGTGGATAATGCAACTCAGGATGGGTGAGGAGTGGTACGAACCCTGGGAGGTGGGTGTTATGATCCAGAGTGAGTGGGTGGGGGGGTGGTGGTGGGTAGTATCTCCCATGGGAGGTGGGTGTTGTGACCTGGGATGGGTGGGTGGCTGGTTCATGGGTGGTGGGTAATCCAACATACCACAGAGCCCAGGGAGGGGGATGCAGCCCCTCTCCGCACAGTCCTCATACAATCCAGGGTGCTCTGGCATCACCTCTCCCTATTGGGTGGGTGCTCACTGTCAGGGGGTGCTATAGGGCTGCGCTGAGCCCACCGTATCCCACAGCCCCTCCAAGAAGAAGATGCAGTGCATCTCCAACATCTCCATCATGGTCATGTACCTCATGTACTTCTTGGCTGCCCTCTTTGGCTACCTCACATTTTACGGTGAGCCCTTAGGGAGGGGGCGGGGTGTCCTGGTGGCACATCCAGGGGCTCACCCAGTGGCTCCCTGACGGTGTCCACAGGCCGCGTGGAGTCAGAGCTGCTGCACACGTACAACAAAGTGGACCCCTTTGACGTGCTCATCCTGTGTGTGCGGGTGGCTGTGCTGACAGCTGTCACCCTCACTGTCCCCATCGTCCTTTTCCCGGTGAGTGGCCCTGAGAGAATGCCAGGTGGCTTCAGCACCTGGCTTTGAGAGGGGAAACTGAAGCAGTAATGAGGACAGGAATTGAGGAACAGGACATGCTGGGTGCCAGGAACAGGGCTGGGGCAGAGAGAGGGGTGATGGGGACTGGCAAGACCATGAGTACAGAGCTGGGAAGGGGTGACAGGGTCCAGTGGGGCATCAGGATCAGAGTTTGATCAGGACAAGCAGTGATGGTGACCAGCAGGGCCATGGGAACAGGACTGAGGCAGGGGAAGAGGTGACAGAAACCAGCAGGGTTGCAGTGACGGGGGATGGGATGGACCCTGGCTCCAAGGATGGAGTGCGTGACAGCCTGTCCCTGTCCCCAGGTGCGCCGGGCCATCCAGCAGATGCTGTTCCAAGGGAAAGACTTCAGCTGGATCCGCCACATCATCATTGCAGTGGTCCTGCTGACCTTCATCAACCTCCTGGTCATCTTTGCCCCCTCCATTCTTGGCATCTTTGGCTTGATTGGTGGGTGGCAGTGCCCTGCTCCTGACCCTCTTTAGGCAGGGGGTGTTGTGGCAGCACACCAGCCTCTCTCCTGCCTGGGGCTTGGCTTTGACTCACCCCCACCATGCTTCAGTCTCCCCTTCTCACCGTGCTAGGACCAGGTGGTGTGTGGGGCACCCCACATCCCATCCCCATCCTAGGAGTCTGGTTCCCGCACTGCAGTGCCAGCACTTGCCCTTCCCCTGCGTGTTTCCGTTGATCCCCCTAGCCAGGCTCCCCCCACTCGGCACTCAGCTCAGTGCCAAGGCCCTGGCTGCGGGAGGGGTGTGGGAATGGTGCCAGCACACCGCGTCCCTGGGTTCCTGGAAGGCTTTGCCAGGGCCCGGAGGGGGGTGAGGCGGGGATGGGGGACACAGGACCTGGCCTGACAGTGGTGCTGGCAGGGCTGAGCTGCGGGGTGAGAGGCCCCTGCCCACTCTGTCCCTGTCTGCTCCAGGTGCCACCTCCGCTCCCTGCCTCATCTTCATATTCCCTGCCATATTCTACATCCGCATCATGCCCAAGGACAAGGAGCCGCTGCGCTCTACCCCCAAAATATTGGTAAGCACGGGCAGGGGGTACAAGGACGGGGATATAGATGGGGGTTCTGAGGCTGGCTGGGAACCCCACTACCCTGGCCATCTCTGAGCCCCTTCCTTGTCCCCACAGGCTGCCTGCTTCGCCCTCCTAGGGGTGGTCTTCATGATCATGAGCTTGAGCTTCATCATCATCGACTGGGCCACGGGTGGGGGGAAGAGCGGTGGCAGCCACTAGCCAGCACCAGGTGCCCACGCCAACCTCCCCCCCACCCAATGGTGCCCCAGAGAGAGCCGGCCCCGGGCTCAGCCCTCATGCTGTGGACCCACTGGGATTCCCTGGGGACTTCCACCCATCACCTGTGGTTGTGGTGGTGAGGGGGCATGAGCCATGGCAGGCATGGGGACTCCTTGACCTGTGCCCAGGATGGGGAAGTGAGCTCGGGGCAGGTCCTGTGCCCCCCAGCCACTCCAGTGGGTATCCTCCCTGCTCCGCGCCTCAGTTTCCCTCATCTGTAAAATGGGGAGAATAATACTGCCCTACCTCACCCGGAGCTGGCTGTCAGGTGGAGATCATCTCTGCAGCCCCAGAGCCACCAGCAGCGGGCACTGCCAGGGGCGTGGGGCACTGCTCGCTGTGGAAACCGAGGACTGGGGGCACTTTCCTGGCCCCCCTAGACAGCATCAAGAGCCCTGATGAACAGTGTCCATGGGGGCTGGAATCCAATGGGGCAGTCGGACCTGTGACAGCACCTGTGCCCAAGCCACTCGCCCTCTCCCCCTGCCATACCCCAGTCTCTGGAGAGATGCCACCCCACTGCTCTGGCATCATGGGGGCACCCCAGTCCCCATAGGCAAGTGTGGTCCTGCCACCACGGCTGGCAGTACCCAGCCCATTGCTCTTGAGCCTGACAGGCTCCTGGTGCCTGCAGATGGGACCCTCCTGACTCCTAGGCCATGTTTGGGGACCAGCTGCATTGCTCTGGGGAGGTGCATGCCAGGGGCTTCGTGCCCACTGGCATCCTGCCCATGTTGTGGCTTAGCTGCCAGGGGTCTAGCCCACCCAAGAGGCATGAGGGGATGTAGGGGGATCTGGGATCAGCACTCACTGGGGGCCAGCTCTGGAAGCACCCACTGTCTGTGTGCCCAGCTGCCAGGGCAAAGGGCTTTCTAGCAACCCCAGCTGTCCCTGCTCGCCTTGCACCCTGGGCCAGCCCCCAGGGCCCCACAGCCCTCACCCATCCATCCATCCATCCATCCATCCATCCATGCTGCTGGGACACCCCAAACCATGCCAAAACCTGGAGAGCAGCTCTCCCACCCCCCACCTCCCTTCGCAGCGGGGAGGGCAGCCTGGCAGGGTGGGCAGCACGGGGTCAGTGGGTCTGTCCTACAGCAAAGTACATAAGAGATGTATTTTTTTATTGGGTGGTGGAGGCTGGGATGCTTTTTATAAATACTGTACATAAGAGTAGATCTTTTTTAATGTCTTGTGTTGCTCTGGGTAGATCTATATAANGAAGGGGGGGGGGGGGGGGGGGGGGGGGGGGGAGGCACCATTGTGGACCCTCGCCATCTGACCTAGACTAATGGATGCAGTGTGGCCCTGGTGTCCCTGTCCCCAGCCCAGCTGCCCTGTGGCCACCCATCACTTGTAAATTGCTGGTGGCAGCAGGGGGCCAGGGGTGAGAATAAAGATGTGAATGTGCCCAGATCTCCGGCGTTGCTGGGGCAGGCGAGGAGCAGGCACGCAGGCTGGCACCCAGCACACGGTGTCCTGAGGTGGCATGGACAGACGGACATGCATGCAGGGACGTGTGTGAGGACAGCAGGGACATATAGACATGGATGTGCAGGGTTAGTGCATGTGCACAGTCAGTGGGACAGACAGTAAGGATGTACAGCAGGACAGCACAGACACACTCCCCGTGGGGGCAGGACCCTGTAGGAGTTGGATCCTGGGGAAACAGGACTCAAGGGAGCGTGACCTCCGGGGAGCCGGACGTCTGTGAGTGCAGGATCCCCAGGACGGCGGAACATGTGTGGGAGCAAGACCCTAGGGAGTGGGACACATGTGGGAGCGGGATCCCTAGGGAGCAGGACCTCTGAGGAGCAGGAGATGTGTGGGAGCAGGAACTCCAGGAAGTGGGAGTGACATGGCAGTAGTATCCCTGGGGAGTGGAAGCAGGGCTCCAGTGGAAGTGGGGCTGGGGCATTTTATGCATAGTGCCAGGGCAGTGGGTGCCCCCAGTGTCCCCAGGACCAGCCCAAAGGCCCCCAGCCCTTGCCCATGGCACAGTGTGGGGGGTGAGTCCCCCAGGCCCCTCAGCCCTGGCCCCTCGCTCCCCTCCACCGGCCCCAGGCCCGGGCTCAGTGCCAGCTCGTTAGTGAAGCCTTATTAGCACGGCAGCCCGCTCCCACGGGAACAGCCCTGCTCCTACCACGCCAGGCCATGGGTGCAGACCCCACAGACCTTGTCTTGGCATTGCCCTTCTGAGTTAGAGTATCTCTGGCTGTCCTCACCCTCCTTGGTGGGTGCCAGTGGGGAGGGTGTGGAGGAATGGGGGGCCTGGGCAGCCGTGAGGTGCTGCTGTAGGGCTGGCATAGAGTGAGGGCGGCTGCCTGGGCATGGGCCAGCCCCGTGGGGCAACTTGCAAAGCTGGCCCCCTTCGTCGGGTCGCATGGCGGGGTCTAGTTCCCTAGAGAACAGCTGTGGGAGCTGGGGGATAGGGCAAGCATCTGGGGTAGCCTGTGTTCTGGGAGCTGCAGATGCCCCATCCAGCCCAGTCACATCCTGCTCCATCCCTTGATACAGGCCCTAGCACTCATCGAGCTTTCTCCTCCATCAGCGTAGCAGGTGGGACCCTGAGGGCCGAGCCCCAGGGGCAATGATGGAACAAGGGGATTCTCAAGGTCTGAGCCACACCCTTGTGACACCGTGTCCCTCTAGAAAGTATTCCTGAGACACCCACACTGTTGGCCCCAGGGTTGTACCTATTGATCTGCACTCAATAAGACCCAGCCCCAAAATGCAGCACCCAGACTCCAAGTCCCCTGCCATGTCTGTCCTGTCACACACCGCGGCCGGTGCCCACCTGTCCCGAGACACACCGTATCCCCCTCATTCCTGTCTCTCAAAACGCCGTGTCCCCCCCACCCCTGTTCCTTAACACGCTGTGTTCCCCCGTTCCTGACACATGGAGTCCCCCATTCCAGACATACCGTTTCCTCATTCCTGACACGCCGTGTCCCCCATTCCTGTCCCGAACACACCGTGTTCCCCATTCCCAGTCCCCCCCACTCCGTTTCCCGCTGCTGCCGCGAGAGGGCTCCGCACACCGGCGGGAAAGAGGCCCCGCCCACTCGCCCCGNCCGAGGACAAGGCGGCCGCCGAGCGCTCCCGCATGATCGACAAGAACCTGCGGGAGGATGGTGAGAAGGCGGCGCGGGAAGTGAAGCTGCTGCTGCTCGGTGAGACCCCCGAGACCCGCCCCCTGGACTCCCCCTTTGGCTGCCCGGCCCGGCTCGGCTCGGCTCGGCCCAGCTCGGCCCTGCCCTGGCGGAACCGAGCCGCACCGCCATCTCCACCCCGCGCTGCCTCGGAGCGATCCTGGGTACCATCGCTGGGGGTGCCTGCCTCGCCCCGCCCCGCCCGGCTCCGTCCCAGGGTTCCCCCAGGAGTGCGATGCTGCCCCCAGCCCAGGCTGCGGGTCCCCCCTGCAGTGGGCTGCCGGCTTCATCTCGGGCCCCAGGGATCCCCCCGACAGTGGGAGGCCTGCCCCGCCCAAGGCTTCCGGGTTCCCCCCTCAGAGCGGGGTGCTGGCCCCGCAGCAGGCCTCGGGGATCCCCGCCAGCAGTGGGGTGTTGACCGCATCCCAGGCCCCAGGGATCTCCCCCAGGAGTGGGGTGTTGACCCCATCCCAGACCCCAGGGATCCCCCTCAGGAGTGGGGTGTTGACACCATCCCAGGCTCCGGGGGTCCCCCCGAGGAGTGGGGTGCCGTCCCCTCAGCAGACCTTGGGGATCCCCTCCGCTGTGACATGCCTTCTCCACCCCTCTGTGAGCAGGATGCCATGCCATTTCAGGCTTTGAGGATCTTACTGCAAGCCTTAGGTGTTTCTTGAGAGTGGGTGCCACCCCACCCTGGGCTGTGTGTTCCCTTTGGAAGTGGTTGCCACCCCACCCCTGTCCTTGCAACCTTGTCAGTGTCCAGCCTGGGCACATCCCTTCCGGACACAAACAGGGGCACCCCACCCTCCTTTTGGATGGACTTTCCCCAGCAAAGGCCTGTCCTACCTGCCCAGGACCCCCGACTGCCGCAGCTGTGCTGGGAGCTCAGGTCGGCCTCGATGGAGGTAATGGGGCCTCTCTGTGCCCTCCTTCTTGGGGGCACTGGGACATCACTGCCCCCTTTCCATGGGGAGCGGGGTGGGGGGGAGCTCAGGCCACTGCCCGAGGTGAGCAGGGCCCCCCACAGCCCATGGGTGCTCTGCCCCACGGACACTCGATTTTGGTACTGATAACGGGCCGCTTGCGTTCTTCAAAGCGGCCCAGCGATGCTCCCGTGGGCGTTCACAGCCCTGCCCTGTGCCTGCGGGCAAAGCAGCCGCTTCATTATTTTAATTTATTATTTCTTCTAATGACTCCCAGTTGGGTTTTTTATTCCCTTTACGAAATTCCCAGGGAGAGCCTCGCTCCAGGTGTGAGGTGGGAGCGCGCGGGGCTCCCACGGCCCTGTGGGGTGGCGGGATGGGCAGAAGGATCCCTGGCAGAAAATGTCTTTGGGCTCATCGCCGTCGGCAGAGGAAGCTGCCGGCAGCAGGAAGTCACGCCGAAATCCGGCAGCCCTTTATTTGCTCAACTCCTGCCTGCCTTGAGAAATACGTAATTAACGCCTTGAAATGTTCCTTTATCAGAACGCGTCGCTTTTTTCATTCTGTCTAATTTGGATTTGGTTTTGCCTTGGCGTGAGCCATGCTGACAGCAAGGCCCATCTGGATGATGTGAGCAAGGGTCTGTGCCGTCGGGGTGGGGGGTGGCTGGTTGGGCAGGCTCACCTTCCTGCTTCTTTCTGGGGAGGGGAGAGTGCGGGGCGTGAAACCCCGGGGGCTTTGTGGGATGGTGGGGAAACACGCGGTACCCCTTTGCCAGGGGTACCACAGGAGCTTCTCCTGGGCCGACCTTGCTGCCAGCTTAGCTCCTCTTGGACTGCTGCCTGGTGGGATTGTAATGGGGATGTAGCTGCCTGGGGTGGGGAGGTTGGCACGTCCAGCTGTGGGAGGCTCCTGAGACTGTCTGGGATGGGCAGCATCAATGTTGGTAAGTCAGTTCTCAGTTGTCAGATTGGGAACCCCCATCCACTTGGTGCTGAGCATCATCAGGGGGTGGATGGAGGCTCGACAGACAGCAGGGATCATTGTGTGGCCTGACTGGCTGACATCCCTTTCCTGGGTCTTGCTCTGTCCTGAAGCGGAGGCAGGAGGAGGAAGAGGATGTCCGTACTCCCTTCTGCTGGAGCCAGCATTTACAAGCGGCATTTCTGATCTCAGCTGGTTTCTGAAGCCAAAAATAGAGCAAAATGGCTCTTTTTGTACGTTTTCTAAATTATTTTTTTCCTTCCCCTTGCAGCTGTTCAGGTGTCAATAGCACAAGGGCCTTGGGTCATTACTGCCCATTTCCGAGCCAAGCCACGGCCGGAAAATCCTCCCAGGCTGTCAGGGAGTGGCTGGGGAGGTGGGGCCAGCACTTCCCACCCCAGGGGCTGCTGCTTGTGACATTCCTCCTCTGCAAGAACCCATCAAGGTGGGACTGCAGGGGGTCTCCCACCTCCTTGCTGTTCAGCCTTCCTATTTTATATTTATTTCCTCATGGTTAGAGGAAGCTTTGAGGAGACCCAGGGCCTTGTGTGAGGCCAGGTGGGTGCTTTTTGGTGAGCACCACAGCTGCTGGTCATGCTCAGTAAGGCAGAGCTCCCTGGTGGCTGCATCCCTCCTGCCCTGTCCAGGAAAAGGGTGGGAAAAGTAAAGAGAAAAACAGCTTCACCCTTTGTGCCGCATCAACCTGCAGCATGAAGAGGAGATGCCTCTTCCAAGCATGGCATGTTTTTTCTGGCAATTTGTGCTGTCCAACAGCTGAGGCTTGGAGCTGGGACACTGCTGCTGGGCAGGACATGGTGTGAGTGGAGTGTGACAGTCTCAGTGTGGCATTGGGAGTGTAGGACCATAGAGAGCTTGGGGCTGACTGGTGCAGCTGCCTTGGCTCTATGCCATGCCCCATGTGTGGCCACAAGCCCACTTCTGCCTTTCCACTCCCATGGCAGTGAGCTGGAGAAGGATGGACACACCATCAGAGCAGCAGAGACAGGCAGGACCCCCACAATGGCATGACGCTAACGCAGGCGTGGAATGCCACACCATTCCTGCTGTGGCACCTGGCAATGTCTCCAGACTTTCCTCTGCTGTTTGCCAGCTCTGACAAATGGGTTGCATGCTGGAAAGCTTGAAGGTCCAGCCTCTGGTGGGAAGAAGACCCAGGCAAAGTGATTTTCTCCAGACAAAGCAATTCCCCACAAACAAAATAATGTCCCCCCCCCCCCCCCCGCCAGTGGAAACCAACAGTATCCCAAGGTTTTGGGGCTGAGAGAGGCCAGGAGCCACCACCAGCATCTGAAAACACCTGGAAGATCTGCCTGTGCAGCAGCATTTCCAGCACCTCCCAGTGCCACTCGTTGGCTCCTGGGCATCACCAGGAATCAAAGCCTTGGAGCCACTGGCTGTTTCTGCTGGGCAGCAATGGAGGTTGTGTTCTGGCTATCCCACCTCTCTGCCTGTGGGAGCTGGGATAGACTGGGGGAATGCAGGATTGGTGGCATGCAAGCAACCACCGTGTTCAAACATCCTTATTCCTTGTCTTTGGGGGATTAGGGAAGCAAAAGGATTTCCTAGCTGTGGGGAAGTCGCTGGTAGGTTGATCGTGTTGTTCCCCAGGGGTTTGCAGTGGTGCAGGTGCAGACCCCAGGACAAGGACACTGCCCTCACACCTGCCTGGAGCAGTGGCACTGGGATACATCACGCAGGAGCTGCCTGTTCCAGATCCTGCCTGGGACACACGGTGTCCGGGTCAAGGGCAGTCAGGGCAGGCTCGGAAGCAGCTTTGTGTTTTGTTGAGGGTTTTTTTGGGGCTTGCATAAAAATAGAGGAAGGGAGGGACCAGCTGTGACTTTCAGAAGTCGTGTGGCCCCGGCATTACCCTGAGTTCCATGTGAGCCTCCTGGTTTGCTGTGCTTCAGCCTGTCTTGGGGGGTTATTTCTGTCCTCCCTCCTGCCTCAGCCCTGGGTGAGGGAGGGGTTGGGTCCTCCCTTCACTGCTAACACTGGGAGCCCCAGTGGTGTTTATGACCACGGACCAGGGGACATCGTGACAAGCAGGGAAGAACTCAGTGCTGTTAGATCCAGAGGGACCCTACATCCAACACCCTGGGGCTGGTGTATGGGCTCGAGATGTGTTGGGTATCCCCAGGCACTGTTATCATAGCCAGGCCTGTCCTTTCTGCAGCCACTGGGTTTCCTGCTCCCAGCCGGAGTGTGGCTTTCCGGGCTGGAGGCCAGTTGAATCACCGGAGCTGGGGGAGCTGAGTAATCCTCCATCCCGTTGGTGGAAAACTCAGGTGGGGGGGATTTGGGTGCCAGCAGCATCCTGACTGTGCCAGTGGGTGAGCCCCAGTCCCATCGGGGTGGGATGGAGGGGATGATGGCACCCAGGCCTGGGGGCACATGGTGGCAGCAGAGTGGGAGAGAGGGCCTTGGCAGGGTCAGAAACAGAGCAGCAAAGTTCTGGGATTCCTGGAAAAAGCCCGGCACAAGGATAGTTTTGTCCAGCTTGTGAACACCGGAGGGCCTTGTTGGCACCAGGGGTGCATTTTCCACGCTCCCCCTGGGAAACTATCTCTAGCCCACCTCCTCCCTGTGTGTTCAGAGCATCCTTCCCACTGCCACTTTATCTTATTTATTTCTGTTGAGCTTTTTTCTGTATCTCCATTGGTTGCCTTGGACAGGGGTGTGTGTGCCTCTCTGATGCTCCCCAGTTTTTGAGGTCCTGCCTGGGGACATGGCATCCCACCAGCTGTTGATACACAGGCTCCTTCTGGGAAGCAGCCAGCCCTGTGCTGGAATGGGACGGCCCTTGGGAGAAACGCCCTATGTCACTGTGGGGTTTTAAAAAAATGTGATTATTTTTACAGCAATTTTCCATCTATTTTGGGTAGGAAGGAAAATGTTGAGGGGAATTTCTTTTTGTTAGTTTTTGAGTCTTTAGGGTAACTCTGCTTTTAAGACACCCCTTTGACAGTCCCATTTGATGGTGGGGACCCCACAGGTGCTGAGGAGGGTGGGCTCCGCATCCATCCCTCTGTCCAGCCATCCATCCGTCCTGGAGGGAAAGGGATTGGCGAGTTTGTCTGGAACTAGAGCCCATCGGTAAATCCATGCTCAAATAATATCTGCTGTTTGCCAGGCTGGGAAAACCTGCTGGGACAGTGTCTGGGGATGGGGCTCTGGCTGCTGGAGATGGGAATGACTCTGGACCCACGGGCAGATTAAATTCCAGCTTCTCCCCCATAATAAGAAGAATTTTCCAGCTGTGCATCACTTCCATCCATGCCTGGATGCTTAAAGGCATAGAACAGGATGGTGCCGTGTGGAAAAATGGAAAATCTACTCTTAGTGATGCAGGATGAGGTGGACCCTAAAACCTGTGGCCAGCTCCTAAAATACAGGGATTAGATATGTGCTGCCCAGAACTATGTGCATATATTGCATGAAATATCTACTGCTCAGAAAACGTTGTAAATCGTGGGCTGCAAAATATATGTGTTGGCTCAATGATTTTTTTGTCAGTGGATTAGCAGGATGTTCTGGAGCTGGGCAGCTGCTTGCTTATTTTAAAGTTTTGAAGATTATTTTTAACAAAAAAAGGAGGAAATGAGCCCGAGAGAGAGCTCTCCTCTTGTTTTTGCCGGGCACTGCCCTGGGAACAAGCACTGCCTGCTCCTGGCAGAGAGGCAGGGCTGGAGGAAATGCAGTCGTGGGGTCAACCCATGGCGGTGGGGAGGGTCTCTCTGTCCCCTCTGATGCTGTCACAGGGGTCTGGAGGAGGCATACAGCCTCTGACAGTGCCTCTCCTGCCTTGGGCTGGGCTGAAGGGTGGAAGCCAGCAGTTGGCATCCGGCCCAGGAATTGTTTGGGGGCTGAATGGGCGGCAGCTGGGGTTTTCCGGGGATTGGAAACCCTTCCCTCCACCGCACTCACCGAGGAGGGGCGGGGGCCGGGGAGGATCCCCTGCCGGGGGAAGTAGGATATTAATTCAGACCCAAATTCCTCCTCGGTACTAGTCCGTGAGTTCTTGTGCTAGATGAGCTTCTAGTGGTGTGCAGAGGTGCTGACTTGGAACAGGGGGAAACAGCATGGTCACCTTCCTCACAGAGCAGGGAAGGAGTGCAGAGACATGGGAGAAGTTTGCAAGGAAGTGGTCAGCCTCGGTGACAGTTACCCTGTGACTGTCATCCTTCTAAGAGCAGGCAGGAGGTCCCAGGAGAGTTGTTCCCTCAGACAGGGTAAGGCAGAGCCGGACAATGGGGAGCAACTGTCTGGCATCTCCCCCCAGGGATGCTGATAAGCAGGGTCCTCAATTGCCATGTGCCTTAGTTTCCCTGTCCAGGCACCCGCCGGAGAAGGACAGGGTGAATACAACTGGCTCTGGCCACTGGACCCAGTGGTAAAGGGTGTTGTTGTCAGAAACCAGAGGTATTTAATGGAAAAAATGAAGGGATATGCTGAGTCCTTCCCCCTTGCTCCCAGCTCCGGGCAGGAGTTGCCAGCACTGACCACGAGCGCTGGCTGGACTGTGCTGGGTGCCGCGTCAGCATCCCGAGGGCGCTGGGGGAGGATCGGTCGGCAGTGCTGGAGAGCCCCTGCTGTGCAGAGTGGTGACCTCTGAGCTGAGCAGAGCCGCTCCCTTGGCACACACAGCGCAGGAACCATGAAGCAGGGTGCTCATGGCAATAAATACAGGGTCTGTATGGCCCCAGTATTGGGGTGCTCCGTGCCCTGAGCAGTGCCACAGTGATGTCCCTAGGGGTACGTGCCTGTCACTTAGGTGGCATTCAGGCCAGGCACATGCGCAGGAGTTTGCTCTCTGCCACCATGTCTCAGCTGGCTGGGCCCTGTTCTTCCCAGTTAATTTTAGCATAATCTCCTTTTTTTTCTAACATTTTTTTTTAACCTCCTCTGTAATCTCTCTGCCCCCTCTGTGGCTGTGCTGGCACAGGCCTGCTTGGGGCCCCCCGTAAGGGCAGCTTCATGGCTGAAGGCACTGTTTGGGGGACCCACTGAGAGGGCTGTGAGAGGGCACAGGGCTGGACTTGGCCTGGGGAGATCCCCTGGGAACTGTACCCAGATGCAAGGACCATGCTTGGTCCCCAGCCAAAGGGGCCTCATCCTGCTGAGAGTCCCGATGTGAGATGGGCCAGGCACTCATGCATCTCGTGGCACTCCTTGCCCAGAGAGGGGACAAGGGACATGCATTGCCCCTTTCAGCTTCCCCTTTCAACTTCCCCTTTCTTGCAGCCAGGGTGACTTTGCTCCTTCCCCAGCTTGCAGCCTGAGGAGGGAGGGCTGGGCCAAGCTGCACGTCGCCTGCGTAGGGGTGACGTCCCTAAGGGGGACAGGGTAGTAGAGGGGCAACCTTAGGCATCCTGGCTGTTCCTCTGACTCCTGGAACCCTGTGTTTGGATGCTGAAAAACAAAATGACCCCAAAAGCCATTGTTTTTACTTTCTGGCAGACTTCTCTACAGCAGGCTGGGGCACAGGACCTGGCAGGCTGGGAAGTGTGTGCTATTTAAGAGCCAACCTGGGGGCGGTGTGTCCCGCTGGGATCGTTTGAGCTGGCTGGCAGAGGTGGCAAGTTCTTCCTGAGTTCCCTGCCCATACCTGGTGACACAAGTATCCCTGCATCCTGGCCACTGCTGGCTCCAGCCATGGGCATGCAGCGAGGGTGGTGGTGCATCGTCCCCCAGCACAATGAGGATGTGAGAGGCAGGATGTGGTAGCTAAGCTCAGATTCTGCCTGGAGTTGGGATGACACATGATAGACAGGGCTCGGCCCTCCCATCACAGAGAATCCCCAAGCTCAGCCAAAGACAGGATATCCAGTCGGCTGCGGCATGCTAGGATCATGGGAAAAATGTACGTGTGTTGGTGCTGTTTTCCTGGCCCAGAGTAGGTATCATTTCTGCCCTCAGGAACTTTTGCAAGGTTCTCCGCAGGCACCCCTTTGCCTCCCTCTTTCTTGGCCCTGACATTTCCAGTGCCCATCCAAGCATCTGCTCTCTCCAGTGCTGGGAGATCTTCTCTTATGGCTGAGGCACTTGCTGTGATCCCTGCCTGGGCCAGAGGGTGTCCCAGTAGAGTGAGAGTCCCTGGCTTTGGGCAGGACCTCATCTCCCTTCTCCTTTCTCCACAGGTGCTGGTGAGTCTGGGAAGAGCACCATCGTCAAACAGATGAAGTGAGTGGTCCCTGCACTGTTGCTGTGGGAAACACCAGTCAGACCTCAGCCATGAGGGCTCCAAAACTGTGGTTAGGGAAAGCTCCCCATCAGTGTTGCCACAGAGCATGGATGGGGAGCAGCATCCCGGGTGCCCTGCGAAGGGCTGACCTTGCCTGTGTCTCTCCCCTGACCCAGGATCATCCATGAAGATGGCTATTCAGAGGAGGAGTGCCGGCAGTACAAAGCCGTGGTCTACAGCAACACCATCCAGTCCATCATGGCCATCATCAAGGCGATGGGCAACTTGCAGATTGACTTTGGAGACTCCTCCAGAGCGGTGGGTGCCCTCCTGCTCCCACCATACCTGGCAGGGATGAGGGTTCATGGGGGCTAAAGCAGATGCACCCAAAGGTGGACCAGGATTAAGAGTGGCCCTGCCCATGCCCTGATGTTTGGGTAGCTGTGGCCTCCTGTCTCTGGCACTGAGGATGGAGAAACCCAAAGCATAACCCACTGGCACAACCTCGGATGGATGGAGGCGTGGGGGTCCTTTTACTTTCCTTGGATTTCATCCCCATCCACCACTGGACCTCCCACCCTTGTGCCTGTGTGAGATCTGTTGGGCTCCAGTCAGGTCCTTTGAAGCAGAGTGAACTTTGATAACCCTGTGCCAGTGCTCAACCTTTGTTTTTCCCTCCAGGATGATGCTCGGCAGCTGTTTGCGCTCTCCTGCACTGCTGAGGAGCAGGGCACCATGCCGGAGGACCTGGCCAATGTCATCCGGAGGCTGTGGGCTGACAACGGGGTCCAGGCCTGTTTCAACCGCTCCCGAGAGTACCAGCTGAATGACTCTGCTGCCTAGTGAGTAGCCCAGCTTCTCTGCCCCATCTTGGCTGATCCAAGCCCTGCGGGCTGCGGTGCTTTTATCAAGGAGCAGAAAATCCCTCCAGGGGCTGTCATTCTCCATCACCAGGCCTGGGGCTTGTGCTGCCACTTCCCACGTGATGCTGGGGCTGAGCTGGAGCAGAACTGGGAAGGTGGATGTTTTGAAAGCATTTTTCTCCTCTGGTGGGGTGCTGTGTCCTCCCAGGGGAGTGGGCACTGAGGCATCCCCCTCCTTCCACTGCCCTGTGCCCACTGTCCTTCTCCAGGGGATGCTTTTCACTGGTTCTCCTCACATGAGTGTAGTTAAGGTCTTGCCCATCCTCATTGCCCTTCATGGGCTATAAAAGCAAGGAAAAAAGCCAAGGAAAGCACTGGAAACAGATCTGAAGAGGATGAGTAGGATGTTCAAGAGGCTTGTCTTTTTCCTTTTAAATGTTTTTATATGGAAAGACTTGGCATCATACTGGCACATTATCCAGCAAACTGGTATTTAGGTAGATAAATTGATGCATCTGGTTGGGTTTATCTTTGAAGAGATTAATAGATAAATTAATCTGCCTAATGTACTGATGCTGGAGAGGGCAACACAGCTGAGTCTGACTTTAGCTTGCACAGTGCTTTCGTGGTAAAGCAGTAGGTGGGTGAGCTTATGGTGTGTTGGGAACACCCCACTAAGTCTGTCCTCACTGGAAATTGACTCACTGCCATCCCAGGGCTGTCCCACCCCCAACTGTCCCCTCCTGTATGACACTGTTAGGTCCCTCTTCTGCACTGAGGTCACTGTGGCAGAAGGTTGCAGGAAAGCTCCTGGTAAGTGCCAACCCTGGAGAAGCTCCTGCCAGCGCTTTCCACCAGCACTTGTGGCTTTCACTTCCTCCTGACTGCCACATCCCCGCCCTCCCCAGCCCCTGTCTGCTTAGCCCCATCATTCCCCAGCAAGCGCTGGCATTTCCCTGGCAGTGGGTGCAGTTTTGGGGGCACAGGACACCCGGCAGGTGCCTGGCAGCTTGCATGCACAGTTGGAGCAGGTGTATCTGCACAGTGTCTGTGAATTGTGTATTGCTGTCAGTGCCATTATGGAGCATTTGGCACATGGCAGGGGTTGGACAACCATTAATTAGGAGTCCCATCAAGCTGTTGCTTCAGCCTCTTTCCAGCCCTGTGGAGATACCAGTGCCATGGTTGATGCCCTGCCCATCCCATGGGGATGATGAGCTGCTGTCACAGAGCAGCCTGGGGATGAGGAGCTCTGTGCTGTGCCCAGCACACAGCCCACCTGTGCCCCAGATCTCTGCAGCAGCTGCATCCTCCTCCTCCACAGCATGTTAGGATTCTGGGGGCTTGGGATGCCAGGATGGTGCTCACCGGCACCCCGGGGCTTGGTGCAAGGTCCAAGAGCCGCTTGCACTGTGCAGGGCCGGGCTGCGGTGTTTCCTGTTTTTTTGTCAGCCAGAGGCTCTGTGTGTTTCCGGCTGTTTTTGAGCTGCTCTGCAGCGGCGACATGCCTGCCCTCCACCCTCACACACACGGCAGGGTCCCGGGGCACCTCTGGCTCCAGCGTTACCCCAGCACACTGCAGGGTTTCCCAGGAGCTGGCAAACGGCCGTGCTGCTGTCAGAGCCAAGGATCCCTATGGCCTTGCGGGCTGTAATCTGGTTTTCACCAGATTATGGGGCTGCAAATGCCCTAATTAAGACAAGCCTAATTTGCTTAAAGGAGCCCGTTTGTAATAACCCAATTAAAGCAATGTGAGCTGGAGAAATCAAAATCTGCATTGATTCTCCCCTCCCCCGGCAGCCCTTGGTGGTCCCCGTGGGTGCTGCACCTTGGGGACCTGCAGGCAGCAGGGCAGGCGATGCCACCCCAGGGGGCTCGGGATGGCCGCAGTCCCCCGCCGTGCTGCTGCCTGTCTCTCCGTCCGCCCGCCTCCTGCTTCCTCCAGGACGCCGTCCCTTTGTGTTTTTGACTATAAATGGCACGGCGCCATCGATTGTTTCCGCCGCGCTGCGGCTGGTTGCCATAGCACTGAATATTTTCCTCTTGCCATTTCCCCCCTGTGCAAACGGCCAGGGGAATGGGGTGAGCCCCCCTGCTCTGGCTGTATCCTCTGCCTGGCTCCCACCGCCACCACTCTTCCCCCAAGTCCCCCAGGCCTGTATGTCCCGTGCCACCTCTGGTGTTCTGCCCTGCCTGTGTCTGCTGGGGACGTGGAGTGACCCCAGGGTGCAGATGAAGCCCCCATTGTGCTTCCCAGCTCAGCACTGCCCACCACAAATTGGCGATGCTGGGGGATGGACAGGGGATATCTGGGACAGTGTGGGGATGTCCCATGGGATTTGGGTGGGTCATGCCCCACGGTCCAGCTCCCACAACGCCTTTCCTCTTCCTCCCCAGCTACCTGAACGACCTGGAGAGGATAGCCCGTGCCGACTACATCCCCACCCAGCAGGATGTGCTGCGCACCAGGGTGAAGACAACAGGCATTGTAGAGACCCACTTCACCTTTAAGGACCTGCACTTCAAGTATGTCCAACCTTTTCCCTTTTGACTTTCCCAAGGCGAAAAAAACCCTCTTCCCCATGCCAGGATGGATCCTGGTTGCATGCTGCATTCACCAAGTTCCCCTGCCCCAGGTTTGCTCGGCAGGAACTGCTGCCTTGGAGAGAGAGCGGAAACCGCTGAAATAGCTGGAACAGCCTCAAAAACGCCTTGCTGGGCTCAGCCCAGGGGCGGATCCAGGCTCTGGGAGGGAGGGGAAGTGGGAAGGCATCCATCCTTCGGGGCTGTGACGTTGCTTCCGCAGTGGGAAGGGCACTGGGCAGGAGCTGGGGTCCTGAAGTCGGGCGCTGGCACTGCTGCATGCTGGCCCCCTGCCGTTGCTTTCCATTGAAAACCCACAGGAAATAGGGCTCCACTTTCTGAAGCAAAAAGCTGACATGGCACACATCCTAGGGGATTTAGTCCTGTGGCAACAGAGCTGATGTCAGAAAGGTCTGCTGGAGTGTTCTCTGAATGCAGGAGGCTCTCAGGGACCTCTATGCCATCGTGGTGGGATGGAGACACTTGGCCTCACATCGCCAAGGCAGTGCTTTGGACATGGCAGCGATGGGAGTCCGGAGTGAGGGGAATCCAGTGGGGAAGCCTTCCTGCCAGCCATGCAGTTGATGGTGAATGTGGCCATGGTGTTGTTGTTGAGCTCTTCCCTGTGGAGGCAGGGCATCCTCTATTGCCTGTGGTAGGGGAAGCACAGGACTAACTAGGATCATCCCTGAGCCCTTGTGCTGTTGCAATCCTGCTGGGCCCACAGCCACTTGGATGCCATTGATACAAGGTCTTTGGCAAAGCTCTGCAGTGCCTGCTCTGGTCTCTGGGAAGCATCACACTGACACCTCCTGGGAAAGGTGGCCCAATCCTGCCTCAGCTCACGTCAAGGATTTGCTCCAGTTGAGAAAAGATCCCAGGCACTGCCCTGTCCCTGAGACAGGCAGCAGGTGCCAGTGTAGATTCTCTGCACTGGCAAAGTCCCTGGGCTGCAGGCACTGTGCTGTGCCCACACCAGTGCTGGTCCTGCTCTGGGCAGCTGGGAACACTGGGGCACAGTGTGGGGTGAGGGTGGTGGGCCTGGGAGCTGCTGCCCATGCCCACGCTGCCTCCCTGATGCAGGATGTTCGATGTGGGTGGCCAGCGCTCAGAGAGGAAGAAGTGGATCCACTGCTTCGAGGGGGTGACTGCCATAATTTTCTGCGTCGCCCTGAGTGCCTATGACCTGGTGCTGGCTGAAGACGAGGAGATGGTGAGTTACAGGGTTGCAGGCATCGTCATGAGCCATCCTCTCCTTGGGGGCTTGGAGGAGCACTCCCTCCTCTGGCGGTCATCAGTACAGTCCAAGCCTTGCAGGTCCATTGGCATCCCCTGCCCAGGCATGGGAGGTGGCAGATTGGGAGCAGTGGGGTGGGTGCTGTCTGAGGCTCCCTGTCAGCTCATGCTGCCATCTCCTCTGCCAGAACCGGATGCATGAGAGCATGAAGCTGTTTGACAGCATCTGCAATAACAAGTGGTTCACAGACACGTCCATCATCCTCTTCCTCAACAAGAAGGACCTCTTTGAGGAGAAGATCGTGCACAGCTCCCTTACCATCTGCTTCCCTGAGTACACAGGTACGACAGGGACCTGCAGTGTCCCTCTGTCCTCCTGGCAGGGGCAGTGGGCAGTGCCTCGCACAGGCTGGGTAGCAGGAGGTACTGGGGATGGAGGTGGTGGCTCCTGTGCCCAAGGAGCAGTGTGTTGGGGGAGCAAGTGGAATGTGGTGGTGTTTGGTGTACCCCAGGGGATGGGGCAAGTTGTAGGGGGACACAAGACAAGGGGCAGCAACCCTGAGGTGTTAGCTCAGGCTCACTCTGCCTCTAGACCATACATCTAGCATCAGAGTGCTGCCAGTGGCAGCGTGGGGAGCCAAGCTGAGCCCAAAGCCCTTTGGTACCAGTGGCAGGGGGTTCTAGTGGCTGTGGGCGACTGTGGGGCAGCCCAGTGTCTTCTCCTGCCCAGGGGCCAACAAGTATGATGAGGCAGCCAGCTACATCCAGAGCAAGTTCGAGGACCTGAACAAGCGGAAGGACACCAAGGAGATCTACACCCACTTCACCTGCGCCACCGACACCAAGAACGTGCAGTTCGTCTTCGACGCCGTCACCGACGTCATCATCAAAAACAACCTGAAGGACTGTGGGCTCTTCTGAGGGTGGCGCTGCCCAGGTGGGTGATGATCCAAGTGGTGGCCCCACAAATGGGGTGGTCTCTGGGGATGGGCTGGGCACTGTGTGCCAGCTGCAAGCTGCCCCCTTTCCCCAGACTCTCCCCTGCTCACTTCTGCTCTCTCCTAGGACCTCCGAAGGAAGGACCACGCCACCCCCCACTCCTGCTTCGTTTCAGATTCATCCCTCTGCTCTCAGCCCATAAAGAGACTTTTTGGGTGCCAGCACAGTGGCAGGGCCCGTGTTCCCCCTGCCACGCGCGCTTGCCCCCCACCATTGTCGTCCTCCTCCTCTTCCTCCTTCTCCTCGCCAGCGTTGCCATTCCCGGGGAAGACAAGGTTTTAATCTTGGTTTGTACCCCCTGAACCGCTCCAGCCCCTACTTCATTCACTCTGAGCCCTGGCGCTCTTCACTGTTTACATTGCAAGTGTTGCTGGCACAGGGGGCACAGGGTCCC
>VXBA01002231.1:43457-69163 GCA_013399895.1 Serilophus lunatus
AAACACAACCGATGACATTCCTTTAAGTAAACCAGAAAAGAAAGAAGACAAAAAAAAAAAAGGAAAAAAAACCCCAAAACCATGCAAAAAAACCACACCACACCGGTTGGGGCCAGGTTGCTTTTTAAAGAAACCTTTTTACCAAACTATTTAAAAGCATCAAGTGCTACATGGTGACGGCATCCTTCATGGCCAGCCCACCCCCCAACCGTGTGCCTTGGGGGGGAGGGTCTGCACCCCACCCCGCCTTGCTGCCCCCCATCCTGACAGGCAGCCTGGGCAGGAGAGTGGGCAGGGGGTGCTACCCGCTGCCTCTATACCCCCCCCCCCCTTTCTAAGCCTAGTTTTTAGGTCTAGCTGTTGCGTTGGGCGAGGAGAGCCTGCTGTACAGAGCGGCCCCGCTGTCCCCCCCCAGCCCAGGGGGGACCCTTCAGCCGGTGCCTGCGGCCTCGCTTTTCCCACAGGATGTTTTACCGAATTGTTCACATGGTTTGAAATAATAAAATGTAGAAAGAAAAAAAAAAAAGAGAAAAAACATACACCGAAACTGCCTTTTGACACGGGCTTGGGCAGGGGTGCTTCACCTCAGTGGGAGGGCTGGAGGGGGCCCTGGGGTGTAAGAAGGACAAGAGGTAGAGTGGCATCCCTCTGAGATCAACAAAAGCCCCTGGGTGTTGGAGGTGAGGGCAGTAGTTGGGACTCTTGGGGATGGGTCCAGGATGCTGCTGCAGGGCTGCAGGGTTGGGATGGACACATGACCACCCCCTGACTCTGCAGCAAGGTGATAGTGACTCCCAGGAGGCCTCAGTATCAAGCAGTCCTTGGGGACACCCAGTGCCCTGGGGCACCCAGTGACCTGTAGCCTAGGGGGAGTTGTATCACCTGTTACCCAGCAGCCTACAGAGGCCCCAGCTCCAGGGAGCACCTATGGGCACCCCACACCCAAGGGACTCCCAGCTCCAAGGGGTTCCTGGGGAGTCCCACCCCCCCCCAGCTCTAGGGAGCACTCATGAACACCCAGCATCACCAAGGGGCCCACCAGCAACTCCCAGCTCCAAAGGGTACCTAGGACCCCCCAGCACCCAAGAGACCCCTTAGGACCCCTCAGCTCCAAAGGGAACTCGGATACCCCAGAGTTCCTAAAGTCCAAGAAGTACTCAGGGACCCCCAAGACCCTTGAACATTCCCCAACTCCAAGAGGCATTCAGGGACCCTCAGCACCCAAGGGAACCCTCAGTGCCCCTCAGATCCAAGGGATACCCAGGACCACCCCACCCCCCCCCAGCACCCAAGGGACCCTCAGAATCTGCCAAGCTCCAAGGGGTACCCAAGAACCTGCAGCATCCAAGTGTTTCCAGCGCCTTGTAGCACCCAGGGTTACCAAGGGACCCCCTGCACTTGGAGCCGCCAGGGATCCCCAGTGGCACTGGGTGTCCCACAGCACTGGCTGGTGGGAGAGCTGGTAGGGAGGGAGAATGAGGTTGTCCCCCAACCCAAGGGTGGCTCTGAGGCCAAGCAGGTCACATCCTGGGGTTCAGGGGCAAGTGGAGATGGTTGAGGAGATGGAGCAGGGGCAGCAGCGCTGGGCCCGAAGGGAGGAGGAAACCGGGCTAGGGAAGGGACGCTAGGCTGGGGCTCAGAAGAGCCCGCAGTCCTTGAGGTTCTCCTTGATGATGATGTCAGTGACAGCGTCGAAGACGAACTTGACATTCTCGGTATCGGTGGCGCAGGTCATGTGGGAGTAGATCTCCTTCACATCCCGCCGCATGTTCAGCTCCAGGAACTGCAGCTTGATGTAGTTGCCCGCGTCGTCATAGGTGTTTGGACCTGGTGGCGTGGCAATGAGTGGGATCCCTTCCTGGGCTGGTGTCTCCCCCAGGGTGCTGTCCCAGCATTACCCAGTGCTACCTCTGGTGGGCAAACCTTGCGTGCTCCATCAGCAAGGCTTGTTTGGCGTCACTTGCATGGGATGCTGAGGACACCTGGTGGGGGATTGCTGCAGGGTAGTGGCACCCAACCCTCCACCAGCTCCTCACCACCGCCACACTGCCACACTCACCATCATAGTCAGGGAAGCAGATGCTGAGATGGGCCTTCTTGATCTTCTCCAGGAAGACATCCTTCTTGTTGAGGAAGAGGACGATGGAGGTGGTGGCGAAGTAGCGGTGGTTGCAGATGCTGTTGAAGAGGTGCAGGCTCTCGTGCATGCGGTTCTGCAGAGGGACATAGCCCCGTGGTGACCCCCCACATCACGATGAGGACACAGCAGAGAGGGTGTGAGGTGGTAAGCCTTCCTCACCACTTCGTCATCCTCCACCAGGACCATGTCATAGGCGCTGAGGGCCGCGATGAAAATGATGCAGGTCACTCCCTCGAAGCAGTGGATCCACTTTTTCCGCTCTGAGCGCTGTCCACCCACATCAAACATCCTGGGCAGGACAAGGAAGGGTCAGCACCCCCCACCCTCTGCCCACCCCTCAGCATCAGCCCTCGCTGAAAGACTGGCTCTCACCTGAAGTTGAGGTCTTTGAAGGAGAACTGGGTCTCAATGATGCCAGTTGTCTTGACACGGGAACGCAAAACGTCCTGCTCTGTGGGGACGTAGCCGGGAGTCACCAGGCGCTCCAGGTCTGACAGGTAGCTGGCCAGGCACATGGTAGGCATGAGACAAAGGTTGGCACCCCCCTGCCCTCTCCCCCTGGCCAAACCTCCCCCCTACTTACTAGCCTGCAGAGTCATTGAGCTGGTACTCAGAGGCGCGGTCAAAGCAGGCTTGGATGCCTGAGTCCTTCCAGAGCCTCCCAATGATATCTGACATCTCCTTTGGCATGGTGCCCTCTTCAATGGTGTCTGAGAGGTGCAGCAGTTTGCGGGCATCATCCTACGAGGGAGAGGGGTTCAGTGGAGCTGAGGGGCTGTAAGGACCCCCTACCAACACGGAGTGCTCCTTACCTGGCGGGCCGAGTCCCCGTACTGGATGTTGAGGGTGGTCATGGCCCGCACAATGGACAACATGGACTGGAGAGTGTTGCTGTAGATGATGGCGATGAACTCCAGGCATTCCTCCAGAGAGTAACCATCCTGGTGGATAATCCTGGCCAGGGAGGGAGGCATGGGGCTGAGCTGGGTGCCATAAGGCTGAGCCATACACTAAGGGGTGGGTGCACCCCAGGGCTGTGGCATGGGGCAGAACCAGCCATGATGGGACAGGGACTCCCTGTGGCTGCATTGTGGGACAGGCACACGGCATGTGGGGCACAGCCAAGTGACCCCTCCTTGGCACTTACTTCATCTGCTTGACAATGGTGCTCTTCCCCGATTCTCCTGCTCCTGAAGGGACAAAATACAGGTCGTGGAGGTGCCCACACCACGGGCACCCTGAGCTGTGCCTTGCCCTGTCTCACTGGGACCCTTGGTGCCTGACTCGGCTGAGGGCACTGCTGGCTGTGCCAGGTCCACAGTTCAGGGCGTGCAAGGGGGTTACAGACTGGTGCCAGTAGCATTAAGGTTGAGCTGAGCAACTGTGGCTAATGGGATCTGCAGCAGGTCAGCTAGGAATGCACTTGGGAACCTAAGGGAGGCATTGAGGTCACGGTGGCATTGCAACCCTGCCACCAACCACAAAATATCTCAAGCCTGTGGCAGTGCAGGGGGATATGTTCTGGGCCAGACTGTAAGTGCAGCTATGCCATACATGGTTCCACCATATACAGGGCATCCCAGTCCTCAGACGCCACTGGGAGGACTGAGAGGGACTAGAAAGGACCTACAGGATGAGGGGATTGCATGAGGATCCGTAGGAGAATGGTGGGGCTGATAGGGTGAGGTGCTGTTAGGTGGTGTTAGTGAAGGCTCTTGAGATGGGTTGGAGGGGCCTGGGAGCGGAGGGATGTTGGGGCAGCAGGATTTTGGGCTTGGCTGCTTTGGTTTAGGGATGTGGAGGTAATCAGAGAAATGGGGGAGGACTGTTGTTTTGGGCTGGTTCAGTTTTGGGGTGCTGAGAGTGAAGAAAACGGGAAATTGGTGGGTAGGGCTAGCTGGATTTAGGGTTCTGGGAGGATGAGGGAAACGTTGGGTGGGCTGTTGGCATGGGTTGGTTGATTTTAGGGGTGCCAAGGGGGTCAGGCGACTGTTAGGGTGGGTTGGCTGGGTTAAAGGTGCTTAGAAGAAGGGAGCAGTTATGTGGACGCTTGGACTGGTTTGGTTTAGGGGGGATCAGGGAAAGTTTGGTTGTGTTATTGGTGAAGATTTGTTTGTTTTTAGGGATGCCTGGGAGTGGGAGGCTGTTTGGCACACTTGGTGTGTGTTGGTTTGCTTTAGAGGTGCTGGAGGCATCAAGGAAATGGATGGGCTGTTGAGTTGGGGAGTTTGGGTTTAGAGCTGCCTAGGAATGGGGGTGGATTTTTTTAGGGGTGCAGGGCAACATCAGGGGCCAGTCGGGTCCAGGGGGGCCGTGGGGTGTGCTGGGTGGGTTCAGGGATGCTGGTAGGTGTCAGAGGAACACTGAGAGGGCTGTCAGGGTGAGATACAGAAAGGATAGGTTTGTCCCCCAGGGCATTGTCCCCCTCTTACCCAGCAGCAGAAGCTTGACAGTCCTGGCATCTTTCTCAGCATCTTCCTTGAGCTTCTTCTCCAGTTCTCGGGAATGCTTCTCCTCGGCACTGGCCCCGGCGCCCATCCTCGGTCCCGCGGCCCTGCGGCTCACCACCCGCTCCTTGGAGGTCAGCACCAGGATGGGCAACGAGCTCCAGCCCCCGGCCGCCTCCAGCGCTCGATCCCTGTGCCCGCCGCCGCCACTGCCGCCGCCGCCCACCCGATGTGGGACAAGGACAGGGCCAAGGTCCCGGGGGGCCGCCTGCCGAGGGGCTGCGCTCAGCACCCGGGGCTTAAGCTGGGCCCCCCCGATAAACCCCCTTCAATCTGCAGCAGGCTGAGCTCAGCAATCCTGTGGCTCTCCGTGTCAGCGCTTCTGCCGGGGCGGGAGGGGGCCTGGACTGACCAACCCCCTGCTTTGCCCCTGCCCTGGGGCTGGGGCAGTGACCCGGCCATCCTGGGGGATGTGGCACCCCTAACTACCCAGCTCCAGCTCTGCTGTGGACCCCAGGGGTTTGGAGTTGGGGGGAGGGGAGTGCGTGTCTTCTGGGGGCTGGTCAGTGTGTGGAAATGTCCCCATTGTCCCCATCTCACCTGGTCATACCCCCTGCTCTGTACCGGTGCCCACGGCCCCGCCCCAGTAAGCCATCCCAGTGTCTCTGGGTCTCTGTGTCCAGAATCTGCAAGGACAGTGTTCGAATGGCAGCCCCAGTCACTTCCCCCCCTGTCCCACGGGCGCTTCCAGGACCCTCCACCAATGTCTCCATGACACCGGGTGCACTGCTTGGTGTACACAGCCACCCATCAGTGCCACCTGGCCAGGCAGGTATCATCCCCACAGTATCCCCAGGCCCTCCAACAACACTTGCACAAATGTCCTCAGGGATGCCCATGTACTCTCCCACTCTCCCATGGTCTCCAAGGTCCTCCCCAGTAACACTCCCCAGTATCCCAAGAAGAAATCTCAGTATCCCCAACCAATTCCAGTGTCCTCTGCGGTGACTACCCCAAGGAAAAACCTGTGCCCCCCAAGCTGTTCCTAGCTCTTCCCCGCTTCCCGCAGTGCTGGGCTTGGCCGCCAGGGAGCGGAAATGCCCAGTGCAGCTCTCAGTGCAGCCCTGCGCCAACCCCAGTGCAGCCCAGTGCCCCCAGTACAACTCTGCACCATTTCCAGTATAGCCCAGCGCCCGAGTACAATCCTGCACCGCCCCCAGCACAGCCTAGCTCCCCAGGACAGCCCTGCACGCAGCAGGTACAGCCCGGGGCTTCCACTATGGCCCCGCATCAGTCAGTGCTGCCCCCAGAACACCCCCTGCTTTCCAACACTCACACCAGTGCCTCCTGAGACTGCACAGACGAGCCCAGTACTGCCTCCATCGCCCCAATACCGAACAGTGTCCCAACATGGCCTGGTATCATCCACTACAGCCCCCAACAGACCTCATAGAGCCCATTACCACTAACCAAACAGTGCTCTCAGTACCAAATCCTAATGCCTCAGTACTTCTCCCACTGCTGCCAGTACTGATTCTGAATGGACCTAGTGCTCCCAGTACCAGCCTTCAATGTTCACATTACTTCCCTGCTCATATAACCCAGGACCTTCCAGCACTGACCCCAGTGGCTACTGGCACAGCTCAGATGAGCCTGGTAACACCCTCATTGTCTCTCTATTCCGATTAATGTGCTCCCAGTACAATCCAATACCACTCACCACCCCTCCCACCNTCCAGTACTTTCTCCAGTGCCCCTGTACTGAACCCAAGTGCTCCCAGTGTCTCCAGCAACACCCAGTACTGGTGCCAGCCACCAACCCAGCCTAGTGTACCCCAACACTCAAAAATTACCAGCCAATCCTGCTACCTCCCTGTGCTCCTTGTCCTGCCCACCAGCACTCAGTGCCCCAGTGGTCCCCAGGGGAGCTCCAGCCCAGCCCTCTGCACCCTGGCAGGGTTCAGGGGACTATATGCTGGAGGCCAGGCCCATCCCTAACAGAGCACACACAGGCGCCCACATTTGTCCCAAAGCCAATGTTTATTTTGAGGGTGCTCCCACCTGTGGCATATGCCACTTGCTCAGCCCTGGCCACCCTTGTGCTCCCCATGTGCAACTATTTACAACTCCCCATACCCACTGGGATGCCCCAAGGGGATGGCTGGTTGGCTGGGCGCCCCAAACACCCCTGGGTGCCACTGGCACATAGCACCAGCAGCTGCTTGAGGTTTTACCCCAGCATGGTCCCTTCTCCTTCCCTTCTCTACCCAAAGACCCTGGCAAGACCTCACCATGGCCTGAACACCTTGGTCCTGTCCTGAGAGTCCCATCTCCTGCTTGCCAAGCCCCAGGGACAGGACAGGGCTGTGTATCCTCCCCCCACAGCCCCTTCTCCTCAGCTTGCCTGGTGGTCTGCAGCATTCCCATGGAAAACGCTTGCTCAATAATCACATAAGGAAACTGAGGCACAAAGCTACCACAGCCATGTGCAACCTACAGTGGTGCAAACCTTTTCCGGGCTGCCTGTCCCCCTGCCTCATCTCCCCTGGCTGGGGTTTGTCACCCCTCCCCAGAGCATCACCCCCTTTCACACAAGGACCTCCACTGCCCAGCACACTGCTATGACTCATCTGCAGGGAGACAGTGGTTGTAGTGACCGGTGGTCCCTGCAAAAGAACA
This sequence comes from Serilophus lunatus, assembly GCA_013399895.1. NCBI lineage: Eukaryota > Metazoa > Chordata > Aves > Passeriformes > Eurylaimidae > Serilophus > Serilophus lunatus. The sequence goes on from VXBA01002231.1 coordinate 50,724, forward strand.
GGGTCTGGGGGACCTGGGCAGGGGAGAAGATAGTGATACTGGCTGTGACCACCTCAGGGGTCCCTGCTCCTCCTCAGGGCTGGGAGGCAGGGGTTGCATCACCCCAGTGACTATGTACAACCTACAAATAAACAGCACCTCCCATGGGAGGGGGGAGCACATGTGCCTCTGTGTGTGTGTGCGTGGATGTAGATATATATATATATATATTTATTTATAGATATTTTTAATATTAAAAGGGGGGAAAAATAGACCACTGTGCTAGCAAAGTCCCTGATGATGGTTTCATGTATGCTCATAGGTCTCTGGCTGGTGATTCCGGCGGTTTCGTGGCTTCTTCTGGTCCTGCTGCTCCTTGGCTTTGAGACCAGCCAGCGGCTGTGGGGGGCTGGCTGCTGTGTGCCGCCAGTAGCCCTGGCAGTACTGGTCCAGGAGTCCCATTTCGGGCTGGGTGAGGAGCTGCAGCAGGTCCTGGTAGCGGGGAGTGGGGACATCCGGCAGGCCGGGTGGGGTCTCTGCCTGGACCAGCACAGCATGGACGGCACGGCTGCTGAGGATGCGCAGCTGCACCTTGGTCACCGTGTGCTTGAAGTTGTTCTCGGTGGCAGTGCAGGAGTAGAGGCCGCTGTCGGCGAGCTGGAGGGAGCGCAGCAGCAAGCCCTGCTCCGTCCGCAGCACCCGGCCCTCCACCCGCAGCTGGGGAGAGAGGGGACATGACTCAGCTAGCTGGCACCTGGCACCCCCGGCACTCCTGGAACCCCCAGAGCAATGCCCTGCCCTACCTCTTTCCGCCGGTCACTGTTGTCCTTCTGCAGCAGCCACTTGACGCTGGCCTGAGGTGAGCGGGGTTGGCACTCCAGGAAGGCAGTGCTGCCCTCCACCCCGTACTGCACGGCCTCCACAGCATTCTTGTTGGCTGCAGGGAGGCCACAAGCAGCCAGGTCACATACCTCTGCAGTGCTCCCCCTCCCCGCTGCACTCCTGCCCTGCAAACCATCTTTTCAAAGGAGAGCTCCTGTCCACCTCCAGCCACACACCTGCTGGATGTCTCTCCGTCCATCCATCAATCCATCCAACCGCCCACTCACCCATCCATGCACCCACCCACCCCCTCATGTTCATCTTCCTCTGAAGTATCCATACACCCATACATTCATTTATGTACCCATCAATTTGCGGTCATCCTATTCTTCGCTGTGTCTATCTATCCTTCCATCCATCCATCAAATCTGCTCAATCTCCTCCCCAACTTATGCATCTATACATCCATGTTCCACCCCCAACATATTCACCTATCCATCCATGTTCATTCTGATCCCTAATGTATCCCATCCACTCATTCACCGACTAACCCATCCGTGCTCATCCTCATTCCTAATATATGCATTCATTCATGTTCCTCTTCCTCCCCGGTATTACCCACTCATCCACCCACCCATCCATCCATGTATCTTGCCGTATATCCACCCACAAAATCATCAGCCCATCAGGGAATCCATCCACTTTTGTCTCCCACCACCACCCTCAGCCCCCAGCCTCCTCTCCCAGCTGGCCCTCATGCAGACCTCACTCACCATTGGAGTTGTAGCCACGGCACTGCCGGATGGGGTTGCCGTGCCTGACATCCTGTCGTCGGCTCCGCCTGTGGGGAGGCAGGAGGTGAGAGGGGTAGCCTGTGGATGGGTGGTCCCTCCTTGCTGCGCTCCCCCAACCCTCATACCTCTTGGAGGAGGCAGAGTAGCGGGTGCAGGCACTGCCATCCCAGGCACAGTACGGGTCCCTGGCCAGGCAGCAGTCAGCACAGGCTTCCCCGTACACGTCGCAGCGGTGCAGTGCCAGGTGGGTCACGCCTACGGCCGAGGACACATACAGCTGTTGCTGTTGGGAACGAAGAGGACAGGGTGAGATGCTACCCCATCTCCACCCCACAAGGACCCCTGTGAATCTCTTGCTCCTGCTGTATTGACAATGAGCACAGCTGGGCCCATGGTGGGATCTGCCCACCCAGACCCCTGCCAGGTACTGTGGCTTACCCTCTTGGAAGAGATGGTCATAGTCTTGATGGGTGCTGGTACCTGGATGGGGCAAGAGTGAAGATGAAGGGTGACTTCTTGGACCAACACTGCAGCCCTGGGGCAGGTACCTCAGGCCCCCCACAGGCAGATGGAGCAAAGGGCAGGCAGGAGGACCAATGCTTGGAGTCCCTCCAGAGCTGGCCAAGACATGGTTGGTATCCCATGGGTCTGACTAATGTCCTAAGAAGCTGGCTGGTGTCCCAAGGAGCTGGTTGGTTGGATCAAGGACACTCATCAGAGGAGGCAGAACAGGCCAGCCCTTACCTTGAACACCTCGATCTCCTCCAGTATGAGCTCCTCCGTCTCCATGTCATCCCGAGGGAGCACGATGACCTTCTGCACAGTGCCACGATCTGCAAGACACCATAGTGCCCAGGGGCTCAGTGCCACCTCTGGGCACCTATGCCTTCCCTGCCTGGGAAGGGTGTCTCTATTGGGGCTGGGGGTAGTAAGGATCTCCCAAGCCCATCCCCATCTCCTGCCATGGCAGGTGGTTGTGCCTGGGGTGCAGTGCACCAGCTCAGGTCAACACTCGTGGCTAGGGACTGCTACCACCCAGGGCAGCATGTGGACAGCTGCCAGGGACAGGCACTGGGTCAAGGGAAGGACTAGGATGGATCATAGGAGCTCTGGGATACATGTTAAGAGCAGGGGAAGCACTGAGCTGGATGATGGTGCCCCCAGGAAGGGCACTGGGGTCTGGGAAGGACAGGGTTGGATGCCAGTGCCTCTAGGATGAGTAACTGGGCATGGGAGGTACAAGGCTGAACGATGGTGGGCTTCACATGGGCAATGAGAAGCATGTAAGATATGCACTGGATTCAGGAAAGGATGAGGTTGGGATGGGCATCTGGACAGGTGGAGGATCAGGCTGGATCATATCTAGAGTAGAAGTATTATGCTGGATCATTGACTTCAGGGATGGGAACTGGGTTAAGGGAAAGACCAGCTGAATGGTTGGGCCCACAGGATGGGCACTGGGCCAGGGGAAGGACCAGAATAGAGCCTTAAGGAGGGGCAGGGATCTCAGGAGAGTGGTCTCAGCCCCTCACCCCACTCTAGTGTGGTGGAGAGCACCGTGCTCTGGCCAGCCCTGGTGGTGCCCGTGCCCTCCGGGGCCGCGCTGGAGCATGCTGCATTCCCCGCGGTGCGCGGCGTGGGTACCTGTGCCCAGGAAAAGCACCTCATAGCGCCCATCTGCTGCGTCCACCTGGTCCACAGCCACAGTGGTGAAGCGGTAGTTGACATTGGTGCGAACCACGAGCGGCTGGCGGTGCGTGGGGTACACGGCGTGGTACATCAGTGGGTGTGAGCGCATGAAGTTGATCACTTCATCAGGGTAGTCCTTGGTCGACTTCATGGATGGGGTGAAGGTTCCCCCAGGGCACTGCAGCACAAACATCACAAGCACTCGGTGAGTTTGTACCTGGGCATGGCTCTGAGTGTGCCGGCTGCCTGGCAGGTGCTGGCTCACCTCCCCATGGCTTCCCAGGGGGTACTTACAGTGCCTGGACGGGGGTAAGGCATTTTGCCCGTATAGGGCATCCACTGGTAGTTGGGTCCCTCCTTGTGTGCGAAGGGCCCGTTGAAGACCATGCGGATGTCAGCCATGGAGTAGACACACACAGCAGAGCCCTTGAAGACTGACCTGGGAGGAAGGACCTGCTGCCACCCTTCGGCTTGGTGCTGCTTGCCAGCGCGGCATCGCCAGGACGCCCACCCAGCTGGGACCCCCTCCTCTGCTGCAGTGTGTCAGGAGGGTCAGCACTCACCCCGAAGCAGAGAACACGGCGTAGATAACAGGGTTCTTGGTGTCCTGAGTCTGCTGGATGAAGACATCCTCTTGGGACAGAAAAATGAAGGTGTCACCATAGGGAAGGTGGGCAGGGATGCCAGGGCATGGGGAAAGAAGTTACCCATAGGAAAGTAAGAGGTAGGAGGCAGAAAGGGGTCCCCAGCCCTTCCCAGGGTGCCCTCCAAGCCTGCAGGATTGGAGAAGACATCCAAGCCCCTTCTCGCCCACTCACGGAGCTCATCGAAGTGTGTTTCAATTCCATCAGGTCCCGGCACGGAGCAGACAAGCCGGGCCTTCAGGAAGGTGCTCCACTTGTTCACGAGGCAGCAGTGGCCCCCGTCATCATTCTGCAACAGAAAGATCCCTATGTTCAGCCCTGCTCATCCCCCTTGCTGCTTCCCTGCCTGCCTCTTACTCCACTTACCAGGCAGATGCGCCCAATGCGGGAATAGACCCCAGGGCTCAGCGGAGCATCGGCTGATTTCTCTCGGAAGAAGAAGTAGAGCTTGTCATCGTTCCTCTCGCTGCTGTCAGGGATCAGCTGGGCACGGACAAAGGCTGGGTCTAGAATGGCATGACATAGCATGGCACCATCAACCCAGCAGCACTCCTGCCACAGCAGGATGCTGAGCCTGCCTATTCTCCAGTATCATCCCGCTCCAGTGCAAAAGCACTGCTGTAGTCACAGGGTGAGAGCTAGATCTGAGGAACTGGGTCTCTCTGGTGATCATCAGTGCACCAGAAAGGGCTCAGAGCATCCCTGAGGTCCCTGAGAGCATCTCCAATGTACACAGGCTGAAGAGATCCATCAGCCCTATGAACCGGGTGGTGGGAACCAGTCTTCCCCCCAGGAAGGAACCACACAGCGTGGAAGCTTCTCAGGAAGCTTCTCCCTGCCATCCATCAGCCAGTGCCCAGCCTGCGCTGACAGCTCCCCCTCTTCGGGTTACCGCCCCGCTGGCTCCCCTGCTTGTCAGGATCATCCCATCTGCTCTGCTCTGTTTACTCAGCTGCCGTCCCCTGGGCAGGGGTGCTCCGAGAGGGGCAGGATGAACGTTCAGGGTCACTGACTGCAGGCGACATGGTTGACATCTCAGCCCTGCAGAAACCCGTGCATGGACACCAGCAGATCCAGCCCCATCTCTCACCATCTGTCTGCTCCTGCCACCCAGCAAAGTTCCAGTCATGTCTGTCATTGCCCCACATGCTATCCCCCTGCTCTTCTGCATCCATCCATCCATCCATCCATCCATCCATCCATCCATCCATCCATCCATCCATCCATCCATCCATCCATCCATCCTACATTNCCATCCATCCATCCATCCATCCATCCATCCATCCATCCATCCATCCATCCATCCATCCTACATTTATCCATCATCTATCCATCCATCATCCACCCATACATTTTCTGCCCATCCATCTGTCCACCTACCCATCTGTCATCAACTGTCAACCATCCATCCATCCACCTGCTCATGCTGGTTGCTGCCTCTGTCCTGGCAGAACAATGCAGTACGACATGACAGGTCTCACCTCTAGGGCTGGAGCCATAGGGTCCCCAGGGTACCTGGACCAGTGACACCCCAACTCACCATTGAGCCAGCGGGAATTGTACTGGTCTGTCCTCATGGCCGTCTGCTTGCCCATGGTGCGGAAGATGGCTGCATCCGTGCCCATGAAGTCAATGTAGACACCAGCATAAAGCTCTTCATCTGAAGAGAGCAGAGATCAGCCAGGAACCCCTCCAGGTCTCATCCAACCACCTTCTCCAATTGCCCCACACTTCATCCAGCCCCCGCCCCAGCTGGTAGTCACCAGGCAACCCAGGGCCACTGGCTATGGATATCCCAGAGAGCTCTGGATGTTGGTCTGCAACCAAGACCCCCACTTCTGCTGGGCCAAGTGCCCAAGGACTGGGCATCCCAGGTGCCCAGCCATCACAGCTGGGCCAGGCAGGGTTTGCAGGGACAGGAATCTGACTCCTGGGGGATATTTGGACAATGCAGGAAGATGGTGGAAGCAGCTGATCCATCTTGCCTGTATGTTCCTTCTGCCCAGCACAGGCAGCACTGATCCCAGAGAGCCACAGGACTCACTTATTAATGCAGAGACGGTGTCAACTTTGGGGTCGTAGGAACACTTCCCCTTGCCTGACTCCAGCTTGTCTGGCTCCAGGTAGAAGATATAATCCTGAAGAGGAAAGCAAATAGAGGAGTTGATTAGACTTTGACCCCTCCATCCCTGTGGCACCTTTCAAAGCCCACCAGGAGAGGCAGCCTCCTCTGGAAAGGTGTCAGCAGCCAGGATGGATGTGGATGGACCACACAAAGGGTCTGCAGGTCTCCTGGGAAGCTGAAGCCCCTGTGAGTGATGACTCCAACAATGCTGGGTGCTTCTCCATGCCCTACACCAGTTGAACACTTGGTTGAGCCACCAGGCTGAAGTGGACCATCTGTCCCACAGGTCTGGGAGAATGTCCTCTCTGGCTGCCTCTTCACTCCAGCTGGCTGTGCTGTAAATTGCTGCTTTGCCAGATCCAGGTCACACGGTTCCAGCAGCTTTGGCAGGCAGGGTTTGGCCTGTGGCATAGCTCAGCTGCTGGACCCACCGTGCTCCTCTTGCCAGGGCCCATTTTCCAGCGGTTTTCTTCACAGGGTGAGATGCTGTGTCTGCTCTGTGGGATGTCTCCGCACTGTCACCCCTGCCTTCCCTGTGGCCAGCCCTGACACCATCACCCATCCCTAGTCAGGGGCGAGACTCACGCTGCCTCCAGAGACACATGCGAAATCCTTTGCCAGTGCCAGCTGGGGACAGGTTGGCCCAGCCAGGTCACCCCTCACCCTGGAATAGGGACCACCTTAAGCTGAGGTGACCCACATCTGTGGGGAGCCTGGATATGAAGGGGACCTTGAGCAACCAAATCAGGCTGATAGAGCTGCCTGCTGTCTCTGTGCCCTGAATTTGGGTCAGGGGTGGTGGATATGGTGACAGCTGCCCTCCACCGAGAGGCCAGCAGGGCCCTGGCAGTGCCCCAGCTCTGGGAAAGGCAGGACAGGGTGAGGAGCTGGGATCTCACCATGTGCACCTCCTGCTGGAAGATTTGCTCACACCAGCTAGTCTCAGGACACCCAGCCCTGGAGACGGGCTAAGCCATGTTGCCACCATCTCCAACGCTGCACTGTGCAGGCTGCACCACCATCACCATCACAAACACTTCTGCCTAGCACTGGCCCCGCTCCCAAGCCAGGCAAAGCCCTTGTAGCAATCACCTGTCTCTCTCCAGTGCAAACCCTGGCCATGGCTCCACAATCTCACTCTCCTGGTTGGGCAACTTATGAGCCATCATGGTGCCAGCACTGCTGTTTGGTTTAATGTGCCTTGAAATACACTAGAGTTGCTGGGAAGCAGATGGTGGCAGCCCCCAGGGAGCTCCTGTGAGGGCACACACCCTCTCCCCAGAAGGGAGGGAGGTGACTTGAGGGGGCTAAATTGGCAGCGCTGCTTCCCTCAGCTGGCAGCAGGAGCTATTCAGAGACAAGGAGATGCTCACTGCCCTGAGCAGTGAGCCCCTCTGCACCCCGATCACCTGAGGGGCCGGGGGAGCCCCAGGCTGCCCATGCCCCCATGCGCTCCCCGGCCCATGCATTGACCCATGTTAGTCTGGAGGGGAGAGGCTTGGGAGTGACACTGTCAGGGTGGGCTGGACACTGGGGTGTTCCCACAAGCCAGAGATGCTGTCACTTCCCTGAGCCCACTTGCCTGCCAAGAACAACACAAGCCCCTCATGGGGCAAGACAAAGAGCTGCTCAGTGATGCTTCTGTAGACCCTACTCAAATACCTTCTTCACATCACATCACATCACATTACATCACATCACACTGGCATCCTCTCCAGAATTATCCTGAGCCCAGTGGCTCTGCCAATACATGGTCCCACTGCCAAGGGACATTGCAAGCCTGGAGTCGAGTAAAGTTGGTGGTGGGTGGACAGCCACCATCCCTGACAGTGTCCCTCATGGGGGGAGAATCCTACACAGACTGAGAGGAAGGAGTTAGTTTAGTGAGAGAAGAAGAGCCGACGCCAGGCCGGTGGCCAGGAGATGCTGTCCTGAGAGGGAAGGGGATGGCAGGGCTGCCGATGGCACAGGGCACCCAGACCTGGATTTGGAAGCATGCCAGTGGGATGAAGGAGCCCAGAGCTCTTGTGTGACCCTGGGGAGAGGTGGGCACGGCTGCGGCAGGCTCCCAGACCGGTTCCCACCTTGCTTTGTGCTGGTCTCGGGCTGAGGGGGCTGTCGGTGGAGCTGCTTTCCTGGCCTCCCGGCTGGCTCGGCGGAAACCCCTGGGGAAAAGGAGTAGGGCAGACAGTTAGCGCCAGCGGGGGGAAGGACACCCCCAGGGCAGGGGTGAGCAAGGGACTCCAAGAGCTGGGGTGATGGATACCCATGGAGCAGCACCACTAAAATCACCCTGAGTGATGCTGGTAGAGGTCCCTGGATGCTCCAGGCTGAGCTGGCCTCTGCTCTCTCCTGTAGAATTGGCATGGGGAAGGAGAGACAGGAGAGGCAACTACCCAGAGGCAGCCAAGCTGGGCTCACACCTGAGGACACAAAAATGGCACCTATGACCCAGCTAGCAGCACTCTGGGCCAAGGAGCAATGTCCCAGTACCAAAGCTACGGGCACCATGGGGTGACTGGAACTCCTCATCCCTACCACACTGCTGATGGCTCTGCTGAATGGGACACATGCTGTCCTTAACTGCACCTCCACCCTTGGTTCTCCTCAAATGCTGACACTGCCCAGTCTGGTCCCATTCCAGTTCCAATCCAACCCCAATTTGGAGTGGACTGAGCAGCATCCACCTCTTTGTGCCAAAGCCAAGCTCGGAAGCAATGAGGTGGATATCCATCCTGCACATCCAGCGCCGTGATCCTCCCTCAGGCTTGGGCTGGTGTCACCCTCTCTGACTGCAGACCACTGACCACTCCAGCACAGAGCTCAAAACTCCTGGGACACCTGTGTTACTACTTGCAGAGACTGACTCCTTCCTGGGGCTGAAATGAAAGTGCTCCTCTGGCTGCCATGCATCCTCCCCAGTGGCAAGCAGCTTCAATGCCACCCTCTTGCTGTACATTGTAGTCCTTGGGGATGGGCGACATCCATCCAGGAACATGCCTTATACCACCACATGTGCTGGCACAGTCCCTATCACGGATCATCCTCTGCAACTCCAGTGTTGATGTGGTGTCGGGCATCCTTGGAATCTACAGTGAGGGCTCAGCAGCCTGGCAGTGGGTGGGACAGCAGGTTGACATGTTCCTCGTCCTGGTGGAAATCCAGCAGTGGCTGCACCCAGCAGAGTGGGAGGGCACGTTACATGGAAGCTGCCATCAGGGTCCAGACAGGGGAGCACAGTTCCAGTGTGAAGAGAAGTCCTCGGTCTGTGGAGATGGCTTGGCCCCACTCAGCAGCGCAACACCATTAGACACAGTCACCCCCAGCCTGCCATTGTAAACCCCTGCCTCCTCACCCTCCCAATACCAGCCATCAGAGCCGAACGTTCCTGCACCCCAGTGCAGAGTCCCATGATGGCTGTGTCAGCACCCCCGTCCATCCCGCCCACCCCTCACCTGGGCTTTGCGCCCACGGTTGACAAAGGTGCAGATCGGGTTGTAGGCACCAGTGCCGCAGACATAGAGGTGTGTCCGGTTCCAAGGCTGGATCAGGCGGATGAAGTTGCCGCATTCCCCCTGGGAAGCAGAGGAGAGGGTATCAACCCCAGCAAGGGGCTATAGATTGGGCAGAGGCCATGGTTAGTGTGGGCATGTGATGGAATGGGTCATTAGATGGCATGTGGCAGGCATCTGGGATTGGTATGGGCCATGAGCTGGCAAGTCAGCGGTCCCAGCCCTGGATTGCATAGAGGAGGTACCATGGGGAGCTTGGCCTCCTACTTGCTCGGAAAGCTCTCTATGCATGGCTGAAACAGAAGGGGTGGCAGGACACTGCAACACCCTGAAGTGTCACACCATCTCAGCACAGCTACAGATGCTGTCACACTATAGAGGACCCAGAGGATAGCTTTTCCAGGCTAGGACACAAGGACATGAATTCCTCTCCAGTGCCAGCCACCAGCCCACCTCAGCTACCAGAAAGGGGGTTCATGGTGGCCACTCACATTGCTGTTCTTGCCTGACAGGATGCACTCCTCAATCCTCTGCTGGGATGCGGGCCAGTGGATCTGTGGGGACACCAACCCACAGGAGACCAGTTGAGCCATTCATGACCACTGAGCTCTTGCCCTGGCACCCAAAATGTTCCTCATATGCCTGGCTGTCCCTCTTCCACCTGCCCCCCCTGCCCTGCAACGGCAGCTTACAATGAGGGGCTCGCGGTTGATGTCGTGGAGGTCCAGCGAGAGGACGTAGTCCTTGCTGCCCACGTACATGCGGTCATGGTCCTCGTCCTTCAGCAGGATGCGGTAGTCGCTGGAGTTGAGAAGGAAGTTGAAGAAGTGTGCTGTGCCTGTTGTCTTCAGCTCTAGAAGGGGAAAGCAGCTCAGGGTCAGCATCCCGGGACTCTCATCTTCCCCAGTGCTATCCCTGCCCAAATCCATGCCCAGTCCCAGCTGGAGGAGGTTGGGTCCCATGGGAAGCAGTGCCTACCTCCCTGGCCATGGTGCCCACCTTGCCATCCTCATGGTGTCTACTTTCCCCTTCATGAGTAACATGATGCTGCCACCACTGTGCAGGTCATGGGACAATGATGGAGATGCTCATGGCCAGTTGGGACAACCACCACTGGCCAGGAGAGGGGGCAGCAGGACCTGGGCTCAGGAGCTCCAGCACACTACAGCAAGGAGTGGAGCTTGCCATGGAGATGGGGCAGGAGGCAGGGACTCCTTGCTACCTCAGCCCAGAGACCAAAATCTCCAGCATAGTCCTTCTCCTTCCCTGTAACCTCACGTCCCAGCCAAGCCTCTGGTTCCTAATATGAGGGAGCTGGGACCCCAAGGAGTCAGCTCCAGGGGAGGGGATGAGCTTCTCCCCCACCCTGCCCACCCCATCCCCCTTGGAAAGTTATTTTTAGCCTGAGTGTGGGAGCAAGGAGTGAAAGAGGATAATGAGGGTCATGAATATTCACAAGTGCAATGAGGCAGCCAGATGGAAGGCAGAAGTGCTGCAGATGATGTGGGTCGATGCCAAGAACCACATAGCAGGAGCCAGGATACCAGTGAGACATAGCACTCCACCCAGACAGGCCACTACCCACCCTGGAAGCCACCTTCTGGAGATGCCACTCTTTGGAGGTGCCAATCCCCTTGGGAGGTGTAACTCCCTTTCAACTTCATATATCAGATGCTACCTCCATGGGATGAGATCTGCCCTGGCTGCCACTCCCCTTGGAGGTGCCACACCTTTTGGAGGTGCCATCTCTTTGGATGCCACTAACAACCAGCAGACGCCACTTCGAGCCATCAGATGCTATCCCCATGGGATGTCACCTTACCCATATGCTTGCCTTTGGAGGTTCCACTCTCTTTAGATGCCACCAAAAGTCACTGGAAGCCACCTCTATGTGTTGCCATCTGCCTCTGAAGGCAACCACTTTGGAAATGCCACTCCTTTTGCAGGTGTCACTCCCCTTGGATGCCACCAACAGCCATCAGATGCCAATCCTATGGTACACAGGCCCAACGAATATCCTCACCTGTGGCTTCTCCTTTTCTCCTTTGACACTAAATCTGTGTGGTCGTGTGTCTTTGGGGGGACCCGGGAAGCCACACTCACCCTGTGGAGTTTGTCCCGCTGTGCAGGGGGAGGCCCTGTGCAGGCTCTGGGAGCAGCTCTGAGGACTCCCCTTCCTGGGGAGGAGTGCAGCAGGGTCCTGCAGGTCAGTGTTGGGAAGGAGCATGCGGGTTTCCAGGCAGGGCTGGGCAGGGCTCCAGCAGCCAGCTGCTGTTCCCAGCAGGAAGCCAAGTGTGCCTGCAGATTTCCCTGACCTCCCTACTTCCCAGCCCCATGAGGGACTGGCACCATCCCATGGATATCTCCAGGGTCCCTTCCCATCCTGGGCACCAACTCTGTCCCACGACTGGCAGCGGTGCTCCCCAGTCCCATGGTGGAGCCCACTCAGCGCAATGCATTTGCAGTGATGAGGCCAGCGCATGCTAGGCACCACAGGGTGGGAATCTGCTTGGTCCGGCTGTAGGAAACTGCGTCACAAGACATGATATCAACCTCCCCCAGCCTGAGGATCTGCCCTTTTGCCAGGGCTGGATAGACAGAACAAGCACAGTGGGCACAGGGAGGGGCTGCGGTCTGGTCTGCAGGCAGGGGGTCCATGCCAGAGGTGAGCTGGGACAGTGCCAAGGATGAGGGGCCAGGGAGCTGCTCACCCACCCACGGCATGCTCCTCCTCCTGTCTATCCCATCTGGGCTCCAGATGCTCCCTATTGCCGATGCTGGCTCGCCTGCCACCCATGGCGTCCCCAGCCTGTCCAACAGTGTCCCTGACTGTGCAATGGCACACTGTGTCTGGTCCCTGCCTCTCCCATGTCCTGCAGCTGCCCTGCTGGTCTGTACAGTGTGTATGTACTACATGCATGTGCCCCACACTGTGTGTGTGTGTGCTGGCTCTTCCCTGGCAGGACAATTGGCATTAGTGGGGACCAACGCTTGGGAGCCAGAAAAGGGCAGGGCAGCTACAGCAGCGAGTGATGCAGAGCAGAAGAGCTCTTCCCCAACTGATGATGTAACTGCATGCCCAGCTATCCCAGTCGGGACACAGTCACCTGGAGCAGGTAGAGACAGGGATGGCAGTTAAACTGGGCAGGAGTCCCCATCCGCCATCACTGACTGGCCTGGGGACACCACATCGAACCTGCCGGGGGATATGCTCCCATCCTCGCCTCCCAGCTGGGACTCTTGACCTCAGCCGGGCAGATACTGGTGGTAAAGGGTCCCACGCCAGTGACAACTGCAAATATCCAACACTCATTAGGATACACGTTCCCAGGACTTGGCAGGGAACAGGGCCAGCAGCACAAAGGGCCCCTGACTCCCCGCCGGGGGCTCCATTCAGCCCCCCACGGCTCAGCGATCAGAGGGGGCACTCCCAAAAGAGGGGCGGTGACAGACCTGCTGCCCCGTAACGCCCTTTCCAAAGAGAACGGAAGGACGGGAGAGCCCCTGCCCCAACCTCTGACCTTCCAAACCTCCATCCCCTTGCCCTCTCTGCCTAATCCCTCACGGCCACTGTGCCCTCAAACCTGCCCCCAGCAGCTGCGGGGTGTCCTCGTGCATGGATTGGGGTAAGAGCCCCCCCGGGCTGGAGAAGCCGGCTCATTAGCTGATGTGCCCCGAGGAGCATATTCCCTCCTCCATCCCCATTGCCAATCCCGGCACCGGCAGAGCTTCCCCGGCTGGCCGGGAGCCTAATCCCATTTTAATTGCCCAGCACCGGAGCCAGGAGCCGCCCCGGCATCACAGCCAAGGTGGCCTCCCTGGGGACCGTCCCCTCGCAGCATTCCGCGAAGCCCTCCGGGACTCGCCTCGCCCGGAATCGTTTTGTGGCCTTGGGCGTTTAGATTTTAATTACCCTGAACCCTCGAGCGATGCCGGCGGCCAGGAACCCAAGGGCTGGCAACAATGGGCAAGGCTCTGCTCCGCTCGCGGCACCAGCACTTCCTCCCACGATCTGCAAAGCCAAATTCCCCCCGCAATGCCAAATTCGGGCCGCATTCCCAGCTCCAGCAGCTGCCCGCACTGCCATCCTTGCTGGCTGCCGCCACCGGCCTCATAGAGCAAGGGTGAGCAGTTCCTGCCCATCGCCCATTGGCACGGAGATCACTGCTGATCTCCAAAACAAAGGCGAGATTTTGGGGTTCCCGATAAACCGAGCACCCCGAGGGGCTTCTTACCCCTCTTCAGTTCCCCAAATCCCCCTCGACTCCTCCAGACATCACCAGGGCACCAGCATGAAGAGTTAATGCCATTAGGACCCGAGCGGGTCACCTCCCCACAGGTGCACCATCGCTGCATTCCCCAAAACCAATTACGGGCGCTCTCACCTAATTAGATTCTAATTATGGTCTTGTAGCGCATTCAACATAATTAGCACGTAAATTACACGGAGTGTTTATATTCAATAACCGCGCTCCCCCCGCCGGCTGACGGAGCCAGCGCCTTTCGGGAGCTCTTTCTTTGCATGGGGGAGAACGAATTCACTTTAAATGCCGACGGAGAAGCCCAGCACTGATCCCAAAGGAGCCTGGCACAGCAGGGGTAAATCCCATCTCCATCCTGCAGCGTTTTATCCCACAAATTTAGAAGCGTGCCCCAAATTTTGAAGATGCTCCTTCCTAATTTTTTCCCTACCTGAAATGTGGGATGCAGCTTTTTGGGTACCCGGTAGAGGGGCAGGATGGGGAGCAATGCCGGCAGAGGGTAGGGGACTGGACGTGTCCCTTCGCGTGCTTAAAGCATTTGTTGTTATTGGGGCTGATCAAAGAGGTGGGTGGGTCGTCCGATGAAAGCAGAATTGCTTATTTGTTTGAGCGTCACTCTGCTACCCCTTGATGGGTTATTTATGATGTAATTAAGCTAATTACATGTAATAAGAGAGTTTCCGTGGCCCCCAGCCAAGCTCTTTTCCCATTTAACCGATTCACAGGTGGGAGGAAACCGAAGCTGCCTTGCAGGGGCTTGGGAGATGAAATGACTCTGGCTCCCGCTCGCTGCCTTCCACCCCCGATCATCCCCAGCCCCCCCGGAGCATCGCTCCATACTCGTGGCAGGGGACAGGTGCTGCGGCCGCCCGGGTCAAATCCCTCGGGATGAAAGCGGTGCCGGCCGGGTGCTCCCCGCAGCCATTGCCGCCCGGCCGGTTGGGCGCAAGCCAAAAAACCATTAAAAAAATAAAAAAGAAAACCCACATTTTTTCAGCCGAAACCGCTGATTCATCCCCCGGCCAGGCTGCCCCAAGCGCTGCTGGGTGGATGTGCCCCAGCGAGCAGGGCTGGTAGCGGGGAACCTGTCCCCACTGAGCATCATTCCGCAGCGATGACCCCAAACCCCCCCGGCGAGGGGTCAGGGGATGCTCCAAGAGCAGGAAAACCCCTTCAGGAAAGAGCTTGGCTTCAGAAAAAAGACTTTAATCTCCCCGAAAGCAAAGAGCTGAGCCGGGGTGTCCCCACCCGTCGGCTTTTGGGGTTTTTTTGTTTAATTTTTGGACATTACTTCCTTCCGCAGCCCCCGAGGGTAGGGCACGGTGCCGGGCGGAAAGCGCTGCTGCTCTGTTCCCAAACAGCACCAGAGTAGGGGGAACACCCATGTCAGGATCCCAGAAAGGGCCATGCCGCTCCATAAGGAGCGTTGTTAATTTGAGGGATAGCTAGCTTATTAGAAATAGGCTGGGGGGGGNTGGAGCTTCGCAGCCGGAGCCAGGGAGCTCAGCCCCAGCAGCAGCCGGTCCCAGCGGGTGGGGGGGGCCCTGCCGCAGCCCCCCACTGTCCCAGCCAAGGAAATCCTCTTAGAGGTCACAGAGTTCAGCCCCATATCCCCGCCCCCAGGGCACGAGAAAGGGGACTATGGCACCTCCCTGACCTTTGTGGGGTCTGAGGAGCAGCATGGGGATCCGGCACACCCTCCAACTTGCGCCAGGGTGGGGACCGACAGTGCCAACCTCTCCCAGCACGTTCCCAGGACTGGCCGTCTACAAGCCCTTGGCCCTTCCTGCACCCCCACACGCCCCACCATGTTTATCCCATCCTGCTGTCGCCACGCAGTGCCCACAGCTGCGGCAGCTTAGGAGGGCGTCTGGACGGCCCCTGGGACATGGTCCCCTGTCCGGGCTCCTCTCCAGCCATCTGCCACCCCCCGGCCTGGATCAAGCGTGCCGATATTCCCCGGCCACCGGCGGAGATGCCAGCGGGGTGGGAGGGGAAACTGAGGCACGAGGCAGGCAGAAGCGAGGCCATGCATGGGGCTGGCAGCAAAGCCGAGAGGAGACTCCGTGCTTGATTTATTCTTTTTAAAGTGATTTTTCCCCTCGCAGGAACTGCCCTGCCTCTCACCCAGCCCCTTCCTGCCAGGGCTGCCCCTGCTGGACTTTGGCCACAGCTCTTCCAAGAGGTGCCAGCATGGCTGCTCCCCTCACTGTGGAGAGCGGCTCCTGTTTTGAAGCCCCATGGAGAGCCCTGACCTCGACGGTTTCCCATGGCCATGCGGGGTGAGAGCCCACCCTTCCTTCCCGCATGCTTTTCCCACGCTGGACAGGGAGCAGGACATGGAGAAATGAATCACCATCATCATCATCACCTCCTGCATCCTTGTGGGGAATGGGCCAGCCTCTCTGGTGCCCAAGCCCCCGGCCCAGAGGAGAGGGGGCCACAGGATGTGTACAGGAGTGGGGGGGAATTGTTAACAAGGAGATGATTAAAAATATCTACCCTATTTCTGGCCAGCACTGGGCTGGAATCTGGGAAGAGCTGTTGGCAAATGGGAGCTGTGCCGGAGCCGCTCCCAGCACTGTTCTTTCCATGCTGGTCACCTTCCTCCTGCTGACACACGGACAGGAAAGCCTTGAGAGGAGGACAGACGTAAAGACACCATGGGGCTGACGGTATGGGGGGAGGACCGGGAGATGACCCTGCCCAGCCCATCACCCTGCACCAGGGCACAGGAGCTTGACTCCCACCCCTTTCCTATCACTTTGGTATTTTATATATGTTTTTTTTTTAACATACTCAGAGACGCCGGGGCTCCATAGAGGATGACGCAGGCCCCGGGGAGCTGCGACAAACCTCTGGCGCACGATAACAAGTAAAGGCAAACAAACCCAGAGACGCTCCCGGGGCTGGCAGGGCTCCAGGCAGCGCGGCCGCCGAGGCAAGGCGCCGGGGAACACACGTGGGGGCTCCTTCCCCAGGACTCTGCTGTGCTCACGGCCACCTTGATCCCACAGCACAGTGCTTTGGCACAGCAATCCGTTAACCAGAGAGATGTCGGTGAGGGGGACACACACCCTAACCCCGGCAGCATCCCTCCAGCTGTGCCCACATCAGTGGCCTACATGTCCCCTGCGGCACCACAGCCATGTCCCTGATGGCAGAGTCCAGCCTAACTCATCACACCAGTGCCTCCCAGCCCAGACCTGTCACACCAAGTCTCACTGCCCGCAGCTGCCCTGGGGGATTTGGGGCCAGGGATATGGGTACCACCCCTGACTCCCCAGGCAAGAGAAGGGGCTGGACCCTGCTGTGTCACTGCTATCCCACGTCTCACGGCCTCATGACTTTGGAGAGGGTTGGGCAGATCATTAACTCAGGAAGCTGCTCACTGGCAGTTCAGTGTGTGACCCCCAGCTGGCCCTCAAGAAAGACCCCGGAATAATTCTTCGCTGCCACCACCACTGCAAGAGTGCAGGCAGGGAAGAGGCTAGCAGCACCCCTTCCCAATCCTGACATGCTTGGATCCAGCATGCTGCTGGCATTTCTCCACGTTGCAGTTGCAAACCAGTCCTTGTTCCACCACAAATTCCCTCTCTGAGCAGTGAGGGCAGGGAGAGCCCTGCCAGACCTCCTCAGGCAGGAAGTACTGGAGAACCGGACACAGGCACCTAGATGATGGTCACAGGTTCCCTGAGTACAGCCAGTGACCATTGCTCCAACCACCTGGAGCCAAAAAAAACCCAACCCCAAAACAGCCCCCAGTCGGCAGCACAGCATGCCTAACCATGCCTATCCAGAATTAATCTTTTTCCTGGGACACACGATGACGATGGGCAACAGGTACAGCTGGGGCTTCACTGGAGCCTTCCCTCCCCTCAACACAGCTGTGAGGAAAAGATGTTCCATGACAGGATAGGGAAGCTTCCCTACAGCAGCCTAAGTGACCCAGCAGCCCCCAAAGCTCTCTGAAAATATCTTTCAGAAAGTGGTGCCTGCCTCTGGGGAGGAACTACTCACTGCTTTCCAGCCTGGACTTGTCCCCTGACTCTTCATACCAGCCATTTTTTCTGCTGAGACCAGCCTGTAACACCCGCGGCTAGCCCTGCCTTGCTGTGTTTGCCCTCGGCCCTGTGCTCATAATCGGTTCTGCCACCACGTCCGGGGCTCACCAGTTTGGTTTGTGACAGGAGGGCAAAGGCACAGTGGGACAGCACAGCAGGGGCACAGATAGCACAGCCCCACCTCTCCCACAGACCCCAACGGGAGGCAGACACAAGACTCCTCCTGTCTGTCACCTCCTAACACAAACCCTCAGCAGGGACAGTTTCTGTTCCACTCCTCAAGGTTTGTAGCCTTCAGACCTGTCTCACTGGCCACAGCCTGCCCTGCTCAGCATCCTTGAAGAGGAGCTCAGGACAAAACCCTCCACCCATGTGCACCCCAAAGTTGACGCAGGGTCCCTTCACAGGTCCTAGAGCGGGTGGGTGGGCTGAGCAGCTCTGGTACCAAAGGGTTAAGCTCCTTCCCCCCACCCAGCACCCTCCTCTGCTGCCTTTCCCGGCTCCCTGCCAGCTCCCAGGCGTTAATACCCGATGGGGGGGGAGGGGCGG
>VXBA01002231.1:76946-121269 GCA_013399895.1 Serilophus lunatus
GCCCTGCAGCTCTCAGAGACACCAGCTTCGCACGGAAACCTGAGCAGCTCCCAGCTCTGGAACGCCTGCAGGGGATAGGATGCGAGGGAGGAGCAGAATTTGCCCCTCCAGGCTGAATTGAGCCCTCCGGAAGGGTTGACGTGGTGATACCACGCTCTGCTGCCACCATCCTAAGACACTGTGGAGAGGACAGACCCTGCCCGGCCCCTCCAGGACCTCCCTGATTGCCCTCTGCCTCCCACGCTCCCTCCCCCAGATGTTTGGGATATCTGGTCCTTTCCCGCTCCAGCCCAGTGACAAATGCTTGCCTGAGCGGGGTTTATTATTGTAAGAGCCTGGAGCTGGCCCTAGCCAACTTTCTGCCTGGGGCTAAGCCAGCAGCCGCAGGGCACCCTTCGGCACAGCCACCCAGGGACCAGCTATCCCTACCCGGGACACCCTCTGCGTGCCAAGGGGTTGGGGACCGACCCTCTGACATTACCCAGCACTCTGTAGGCGTGAGGGGCCGAGGGCAAGCCCCCTGCCCCAGGCGAGGGATGAAGGTGGATGCTCCACCCTTCAGCCGGTAGTGCTGGGAGGGGCGTGGGGAGATTTGCTGAGAGCCCCCCCAAACCCCCTGCTGTTTCTCCCCGGATCCGCTCCCCGTCCGGGCTGTCGTGGGCTGGAGCACAGCGGGCTCGGTGATCGATGGCCAAGGCGTGGGCTTGCCAAGCCCTGCATGTTTGGAAGGCGCCGTGTTTGTCTTGGCAGGAGCAGGGATGTCATCTCCTTCGCCTTGCAGTGTGACAAGCTGGGAAAGCCAACGGGGGGCTGTGCTGGAGCGGGTGCCCAAGTGGGTCCCCTGGCAGCAGCAGAGGGGTCTGCCCCAGGCGGGCAGAATGAAGTGCCAGCGAGGCGAGAGGACAAGCACAGGCACCCAGTGGGTGCAGCGAGGGTGACGTGGGGACAAACTGAGCCTGTTGCCCCCTAGCAGAGCGGGTTTGGCCGTCCAGGTGTGTCGTGCTCCTGGCAGAGCTGCCCCCAGCCCATTCTCTGTGCTGGTGTTGCCCCCAGGGTCATCGAGCCCTGCGTTGTGCTGGTGGGGAAACTGAGGCAGGAGGGCACCACCACCTGGCAGGAAGCTGAGAGGTCAGGAGCAGGACAAGCGTCATACAAAGTAGCCTCCTGGGCAGGGAACAGCCCAGCTGCAGCTCTTCTGGGAAGGCGGTGCAGTGGGGACATGGAAAGTGGTGACGGATCGATATCCAGCCTATTGCCAGGGCAAAGACGTTTGAAGAACAGCTCCTGCTGCTGATGGTGAGGCGCTTGGTGGATCAATAGTCGCCTGCAAAGGCGCGGTCAGATCCTCCTGGAGGTCCCCAGGCAGAGCAGGAGCTCATGAGGGAGGGAGATGAACGCCCTGACATACTGGCAGACATGGGACTGGAGAGGAGTCGAGTCTCCTGGAATGGGAAGTGCCAGAGTTAGCACTGTCCCCAGGACCGAGACATTTCACTTCCCAGCCGCATTCCAGGAGGTTTGGGATGACAATGCCAGCACACAAACCCCGCCCAGGACCATGAGCAGGGGATGGCTGGTGCTGCTTGCAACAAACCTGACTGTGGAACCCATCCTGTTCTGCCCCTGTGCTGGTTTCTGAGCCAGGGGATGCCCACCCCTGGCTGCAGTTTGATTGGCAGTGTTAAGGTTATCCATCCTTGCTACTCTCCATGCTCCAGAGAAAGGAGCCATCATCTGTCCTTGCATGGACATCCCCAGGCTCTGCAGCAGTGTGCCTGACTGTGACTGAGCATTTCCAGTGCCCTCCACCTCACATGCACATTGGACCATGGCATGGTGTGGGACCACATCTGTGGCACCCCACATGTTGCCATGGAAATGGGCAGAAGCTGCGCTGATGGAAAACAAACCTGAGCTGGTGGCCCAGGTCCCAGTGAGCCAGTCCCAGCACCCTTCACTTTGCCATGGGGTGCTCTGGGTATCCTGTGCAGCAGCTTCTGCCCGGGGGGCTGGTGTAGAGGGACACTGGGGCACAGGGATGTGTACAGGGCAGCAGGGATGTGTCAGAGTGTGCAGCTGTGCCACAAAGTTTGGCTCTGTCCCCTCCAACACATCCCCATGCATAACAAATTTAGAAATACCAGTATTTTGGAGAGCTCCCTTTCCCTGCTCTAGGAGGAGGCTGGCATCATGACTGGGACCATCTGTCCCATGGCTGCAGTGGCCTATGCAGGATGTGGCACCAGAAGCCCAGTCACTAGGCCAGGAGGAGCATTATCTTCAGGGCAAGGGCAGCATCGGTCAACATCCAGAGTCTCTGAACTGCCTTTTGCTGCTGCCTGGAGCCATTTCCGGCCTCCACAAATGCAGGGAGATGCTTGATGTTTGTGATAGAAGATCAATTGAATAACTGAACAGTTTTAAGATAACTTCCCAATTTTCTGTGGTGCCCAAGGGCTTTCAAGACTTGAGAAGGCAAATTGGGCAAAAGGTGGGGGCCAGCAGCTCTGCAGCATGGCCCTGACGTGCTGGTGTGCCACGTAAATGGGTCAGTGGTACACCATGGGCATTGGCAGGCACGGAGGAGCTGGAGAGGACAGAACAGTGACAGCTGGAATGGCTCAAGGGCTGGAAGAAACTGGGACACCTCCATGCACGTGGGTCTTCCCAAAGAAGTGGGTCCAGGAGCTGGATCAGCACACAGGGAAAAAAGAGCACCAGGCATTTGGAGAGGATTTTTGGCTGTGGGACTCAGCAACAACTTAGCTCCAGGATCCCTCAATGAGATGTGTCCAGGGGTGGCTGCCTCACCCTGGTAAAGACAGATGGATGGTGCTCACAGTCTGGCATGTCACAGCCAATCCCAGCATCTCTCTGCGGTGGAGGAAGGATGGTCAACTCTGCATGAATCTGAAGCCCAGACTGGGTTTGCGGTGGGAATAGTAGTAGAAGGGTCCTTCACAGAGATTAGAGGAATTGACAGAACCCCCTCCTGACCTCCCTCTCCTCTTCCAGTATCACAACCTACCTCTCCCTTTCCCAACAAAATCCTGTCGAAATTATGCTCCTGCTCCCAGGTCGCCGTGGCAACCGGCAGGCGCAACAAGGAAAGGATGCAGGATCTGAACCCCAGACCGGGACCACTTCCCAGCCCTTCCACAGCTCCATCGCCCCAGGGCTGGCTCCTTGCTCATGGGCTGCTCCCTACCCCGTGCCACATTTCAGCCGAGGGGTGAAGGAGGCCCAGGCAGCCAATGCTGATGCCGACGCCGGCACGTGCCTTGCGGGAAACTGTCTCCTTGCCCTTCACCACATCCCTCCCCAGCTGCTGCCTGAGCTTCAAAGCCACCAAAGGCCTCATGGCCTGGAGCATCTTCTCTGCATCATTTCCAGGGAGGAGGAGATGCTTTGAAACCCCCTGGCCCTTTTCCCCTCCTCTGCAGGGTAATTTCCATTTTTTTCAAAACCCCACAAAAAAAGAGCCTTTTTCCTCTTTGTTTCTCTTCTCTCTCTTTTTTTTTTTTTTCCTCTTGTCTTTGTCAGCTAAAAATATGCAATTCACCAGGGAGGGCGGGTGGTGGGGGGCGGGGGGGGTTTCTGTTGCTGCACTGAAGGTTAGTGCCAGGCCGGTCTTGAAAAGCCACTGGAAGGGAATGCAGGTGTTCCCCACCACCTTTTGGGACGAGTCCTGTCCCAGAAGCTCCCCTGTTGGTCAGGCCAGGGGTCAGGGCTTTGCACCCGATGTGCCGAGGGCGTGCATGGGAGGCGGCAAAGTTTGGAGGCAGAGCCTGCTCGGGACATGATGTGACATGAAATCCAGCAAAGGGGCCAGACACAGATCCTTCTGTCCTGCTTGTTTCCCAGGGAGCTGGGAGATGCCTGGGGATGCCCATCAGCCGGAGGCAGGATGTCCAGGCACCCCATGGGGGGGTGACCCCGCAGGGCAGGGATCAAAGCAGCCAAGGGGAGACAGGCAGCTCCAGGCTGGAGCGTGGGAGGGAGGTGGGCGGCCGTGGCAGAGGAAGGATGTGATTTACCTAATATCCCGCTCCAACCACAGAACGGATGGAGGAGAAAAACAACCCGGGGGCTCGACGTCTTGAGGAGACACTGTTAGGGGCTGAGAGGCACCGAGCGGTGCCAAAGCCAGCTGGAAAATTAAATTGGGATGAATCACCCAGAGCCGGGAGCATTCACCTGAGCCATAAACCTGACATAAATCTAGAGAAAACACATTTCCCAGCTCTCAGGTTTGTAATCTTAAGCCTTATCCAACTTTGCAGGAAGGTGACAGACTTCAAAACTGGCTTATTATTTCTTCCTCTCCTCACCATTTACCCCCCAAGGATGGGAATATTGCAGCAGTATGTCTCGGCCTGGGGGTAAATGACCAGCTACTGTCTCCCCTCCGGAGATGGTGACCCGGCAGCAGGATGCTGGATCCAGGACACCAGGCAGGACCGATCTCTGGGTGTCCTGCAGGGCTGAGGACGGGCTCAGAGGGGATAAAGCAGGCAGGAGACAGGCTGGGATGCTGCAGCATGGCAGGATGAGATGCTGAGAACCGGCAGTCAAAACTTGTTGCAAAGGCAGGAGACAGTAGGAAAAAATTCCCAGGGCAGCTGTGTTTTGGGATTTACTGATGCCCTGGGATGGAAGTGTGAAGAGCAGGGAGGTGACAGAGCTGCTGCTGCTAAAGTGGGGAGATACCGACACAGGGGGCACCAGAGAGTGCTACTTAGCTGAGGAAGGGTTGGTGGTCCCCATGGTGGCCTTCGTGGCTTGGAGGGCTGGGGACAACCCATCCACGGGATGCCTTGGCTACTTTAAACAGGCTGGAAGCCCCCAGACCCGCGGGGCAGCTCGGGGAGGTGCCAGGGCGAGGGGGGGAGCGGCGGTGATTTATGGAGAGGGGGATTAGGCAGGAGGAGACGGCGGCAGCAGGCCACACATGGCAGGCGCTGACAGAGGGGAAAGGGCTGTCGGAGCAAGACGAGGGTGAGCCCAGGTGGCCAGGCTAGAAATTCCTCAGCCTTCCCCAGAGCCCAGATTTAGCTCGGCGGCAATGGGGATGACCCCACCGGGCAGTGTTGGGGATTGGGGCATGTCTGCTGTCAGGAAAGCATCCTGGTGCTCAGCTTCAGAGAGCAGGATATGTCCCAGCTGGGAGACTGGCTGGACGGATTTTCCCACTTCTCCCGTGGCTCAGGTATCCACTTCTCCTCCCCAGAGGAGACATTTGAAAGAACTGTTTGACAGAAGGTAAACTGAGGCACGGTGGGGGTGGTATCTCCCTTTTTCATGGGTCAGGACTTGGAAGCTCTGGGATCCTCAGCCACTGCTCAATTTGGGAGCCCAGGAGCTGGTGGTACCAGCTCCTTTGCTGCCTGATGGGCACTTGGTGTTCGGAGAGACCTCACCACCTCTGCCGGATGACGATCTGCCCGTGGGAGCAAGGACATCCCGGATCCTGCCCGCGCACCAGGGCAGGTGGCGTCGGGTGTCCGCAGCTGTGAGCCGCCTTTCATCCGCTTCCAGCCTGGGGCTCGCTTTCCGTCACCTGCTGCCCTCCCGGCTCGAGGCCAAGAGCCCGCGGGCAGGGCCGATGTGTGAGACGTGGCTGCTCTGCCCGCATGTCCTCTGGCTGGAGAGGGGGTCAGTGAGACGTCCGAGGTGGGCCGTGGGTGCCAAGGCAGCATCCTGCCCCTTGCACCCCACTGCCAGCTCCTTAGCTCAGGGTGGGCTTAGCTGGGGCAGAGCCTGGCAAAGCCCCAGTCCAGAGAGCAGCTCCATGCACCTTCCCTGCAAAACTTTCCATTGCCTTCAGTCCTGCAATTGGCGGAAAGAGCAGGAGCTGGCAAACAGGTGGGGATGTGTGTGTGGGTGTTGCTGGAACACATGTGGTCAGAAGTGTGTGCGTGTCCAGGCACAGGTGTGTGCGCTAGCACATGTGTGTGCTCAGGAGCAAGGGCATCTATGTGGAGATACACAGACATCCAGATCTCCCTGTGCATCTCCAAGCGCGTGTTGCACGCCTGTGAGACTGCAGCATCCCTTTGCTGCAGAGTTTCTCAGCGTGTGCAGCCTAATGAGCTGGCACAGCAGAGTTAATTGAGGGATAGACAAGCAGAGCTCTTGTCATTAAGGAAAGTGCTGCAGCAGGTACCAGTGACAAGATGCTGCCTGTCCCCCCAGGCTGATGGCAGCACCCGTAGGGGACAGTGACAGCCTGAGTCCCAAGGAAAGATGACTGAAGATGAGCATCTTACCTGCTGCAGCCCTTGCCCAGGGCCAGCTGCCATTAGCAAAAGCAGCCAGGGAGCGGGAATTGCTCCTGCCTGCGTGGAGGAATGAATTTGCCAGAGCTGGCAGGATGCTCTGGCAGTGGGTACCAAGGCCTGGACCTGGTGGCTTGTCTATGCTCCTGGCTGCGTCCTGCCTAGAGTACCCCCTGCATCTTCCACCTGGAATGTGTCCCTGCTGATGCACACCTGCACAGTGTGAGGATGCCCTGGCTGCCAAAGCTGCCCCCTCAGCTCCCACTATTAGGTTCTAGAGTGAACACGCAGTGGAGGGGACGGAACAGACGTCTCCCAGCAGCATGGTGAGCCCGTGCCAACAGCCCACAAGGACAGGGAGCCTTGCTCAGGGCTGTCAGATTCTTGCTAGAGAAGCTCAGGGAGCTGGAAACGAGCCTTTACCGCCTCCGTAGCCAGGAGCTCCCACATTCCGCCTCCTTCTTCTGCTCTCTTGCTGGCCATGCCTCTTCATGGGGGGCCATGTCCTCACAAGATATGCCCACAAATCCCCCCTCCTTGGAACCTGGATGTTGCTATGGGCATTTCCATCTTGAGGGCTGGGAAAATCTTGTTCTGTCCCTACCAGTAAGCGTTCACTCTGAAACCTAATGGTGGGGCAAGAGCCTGTCTTGAAGGGAGGAAGGGATCCTGCTGGAGCAGAATCCACCCTTCTGCCTTCTACCTCCTCCTTCCCTCCCGTCACTGCAGCCCTGCACCCCCTGCCTCAGTCACCAGTGCTGCAGGCAGAAGAAAACCTCCCGGAGTATCCCCCTGGCCGGATTCACTCTGCTCGCTGATGAGAGGCTCAGTCAGTAGCTGCTGGGCTCCTGTCAGGGGGAACATGAGATTTTATGAGTTGATAACCTTATTGCAGACACATCCCTAATTAAGCTTGTTAGCTCTTTATGATAAACAACATATGGGCTGGGGCCAGGGGGTTCCATGGGGCCATGTGCTCTCCAGCAGCTCATGGGGCAGTGCAGGCAGGAGAACAAGCAGCCTTGTGTTTGTGCCTGTCTCTCCCTCCCCTTCTCAAAATGGCCCTTCAACCCTGTGGCTTCAATGACCCTCCAAAACCTAATATTAGTCCTGGCTTTCTCCTCTGGGCCAGGGTGGGAAGGAGAGGGGCTGGATTAGATGAGGCTGTCAAGGCTTTGATGGTGTTATAGGACCCCCTTTCTACTCCTCCAGGGTCTGGGGCAGCATGATGGTGTCTTGAGGGCTGGGAGATGAAGGAATGGTGGAGAACAACAGCTCTGTACCCTCCACGGGGAGAAATGACAGGGCAGCAGCTCAACCTGCTGTTGAGTGTGTGACCCTTGGGTTACAAAGGGCCTGAAACCCACTCCAGGTTGGTTTCTTTGTCTGTCATCTGGTTAATAGCTGGAGATACCCATCTGTCCACCCACACATCTGACTCATTCAGGCATCTGCCCCACCATCCATCCTTGTCTTCATTCCTCCTTCTCCCTCATCTATTCACCAGACATCATCCTTTGCCTTCACCCCTCCTGCTGTCCCATCAACCCACATCACTATCCACCTTTGCCTTCATCCCTTCTCCTGCTCGTTTCTCTGCTCTCCCTAAGCTCAGGGTGCTGCTCATCACCTTTCCCCCTCACCACACTCATTAATTACCAGCCCACGTCTCCGGGGCCAGACTGGCTGATGGGGTGCAGGGAGGGCACCCGCTCACTTCCCCTCCTCACAGCTCCATGTTTCTTATCTCTAAGATCCCACCTTGCTGGCGGAGGAGCAAGGCAGGACGACGCTTCCCTGGGGAATGGCAAGCCAAGCGATAACGAAATCGCAGTGCGAGGAGAAATTACCTTGCCTGAATTTTAAAAACTTCTCGCCGAGGTTGCCGTGGTAACTGAAAGGTGCATCACGTTGCTCTGACAACCCTGAAACAGCCAGGTTTTGCCTTGCGGGCTCCAAAGCGGCAGGTTTTGGGGAGGGAGGAGCCCAGTGCAGTGGGGAGCAGGGATGATCAGCCCTGAGCACTCCTCAAGACAGAGACATCTCTCTTCCCACAGCCACCAGCTGCATCACCACGCCACCACCATTTCCAACCTCTCTTCATCCATCTCTCCTAGGAAGCACTGGAGGAAGAGGACTGAGGGGCTCCAAGCCCAACTGTACAGTCCCTTGAGAAGGTGTCAGGGAGGTGGGATGGGCTCCAGGTTGGTCCACCCTGCTGTGGGCATACCTAGCACTGCAGGAGTTGCTGAGAGCCCCAGCAAGCAGCCTGGGGACCCTCTCTGTACCCTGCTTAGGGGATGAGCTGTGCACCCAGCATGGCTTTGGGCTTCAAGCCCCAGGCAAGTGCCAACAGCATTGTCCCAGTCCGTGTAAATCACTCTGCCACGGAAATAGCCCCAGTGGGGTTGAAAAATAGCAGGTGACTCACATAGAGCAAAGGGTTCAAAATAGCCCCTCCGGAGCACTCCTAAAATTAGTCTCCCTCCTGGGAGGTCCCGATCACTGTGTCCTTGCCAGGGCACAGCCATGGTGTTGAGTCTGCCTGGCTGCTGCCACCATGGCTGCTTCCCTATGGGGTTGGGGGTGCAGGCTGCCCTTTGCTGCTCCTATCCTTCAGAACCTCCCAGAAACCTAACCCTGGGTGTGACTGAACTGTGCATCTCGGAGTCTCCGGCAGATCTGTATAATTCTTCTGGCTGCAGGCTGTTCTTTGGGAGATGCCCCATGCAACATTCATGGTCCCCAGCAAGACACAGGCATCAAAAACCACAACCTTGAACTAGCAGGATACCAAGTGCTTGGCCCTCGTCTTGCTCCTTTTCCCTGTATTTCAGTGGAAGGGATGATTAAGCAGCAGATTAGGTGTTTTCCAGTGATAGTGAGTCCCCTAGAGATTTGGGTTTCCCTGTACCCCCTTGCCCGCCTTGCCATTCCACCGCGACAGGGCAGCACCAGCCTGCTGCTCCCACTCACAGTCAGTTCTGGGAGGCACAGGGGACTGGGGGGATACATGGGGGACCCCAGGAGCAGCATCAACTCTGCTGACACGGCCAGGAGCGCTCCCCATGCCAGGCCATCGCTCCTGTGCGGGTGAGCAGTACCCAGTTAATTAGAGGAAGGGATGAATAATTCCTTTTTATAATGCAACGTCGCGTGGCAGATGCCGTCTGCCTCGTCTCGGCGCGCTGCGCGCGGGAGCCCGCGTTGTTCTGCTCTCAGCAGAGTTATTTATACACTGGGACATTTTTCAAAGCGCCGCTTTGATGGTCTTCCACCAGCTCGGAAAAAAAAGTAGTCCATCCCAAAATAACTCGAGTGAAAGTCACAGCTCTTCATTACGAACAGCTTCAACCGAGGGGCTCGGAGAACAAAAACCCGTCACATTCCTCCCATCAAATCCACCCTTTTCAAGTGCATTTCAAATGGGTTCAAACCGCCGCGGCGGCGACTAGACGAGCGTTAATGATGCTGCGGGCACATCCCGCGGGGAGAGGGATGGAGCTGAGGGACGGTGGGTTTTAAGCAGCTTCCAGAGCCCACAGATGGTTTAGCGTGCCCAGGACAGGGTCAACACTGCAGCGAGTACAGTGGAATATGCTGGGAGAAATGCAGTCCCTCTCTTGCCTGGTTTTTCCTGCTGCAGGAAGCAGTTTCTCTCCCCCAACCAGGCTTTGGAGGAGGGGAAGAAGAACCGAATAAATTTTTCTTAGGAACTGAAGCAAAAAATCCCCATTCCCCATTTCTCTATCACACCTGCATGCACGAACCCCTCAGGTCTGGTTGCCGTTAAAGGGAAAAAAAAAAGAGTGTGGGTAAAGAGATTTTTGTAGGTGGTGACAAATTCCTGTGAAAACGTTTTTGACACGAAATCGTCTCCCATCCAAGTTCGCTCCCGGCGGAGACGGTGAGCTGCACACACACACACACCCCCCCNGCCCATTCTGCTCATCCCGCTCTGCCTGCTGGATTCTGTGGGGCCAGGGTCCAGCAGGTGCCCTGCAGGAGGCTCGGGCTTTCCCCATCGCCAGGCTCTGGCTCACCCCCTGGATTCCCAGAGCTCCGCCTGCAGCCAGGCTGGCACTGGCTCGCCCAGTTCTCCGCAGCCCCTCGGCCCCTTCAGCCAGGCTGCTCGCCCTCTGCCCTTGGGGCTTGGCTCCACAGCCCGCGGCTCTGCGCAGCATCCGTTCGGCACTCTGCGGCTCCAGGGCTGCCTGGCTGGTGATCGACGGCTGCTGCCAGAGGTAGGTAAGTCTCTACTGGGCAAACCATGTCTTTAACCTCCAAATCCTCCCATTCCAGAATTTCTGGAAGGCTGGAGCATCTCCCTTCGGAGAGCCTGGCCTTGTAAGATGCCCAAGAGCCCAGAACGGCATGAGCTGCCTGGACAGGGGATAACCATGCTGGACACAGCCACAGGTCCCGGGATCTCAGGCCCATCTGGTTTTGGTTTCTCGCAACAGTCCCCCCCTCCTTCACCCCCCAGGGCTGCAAATTGTGTCTACGTTGCTGCAGGTGGCGAGTCAATTAAAACCATCTTTTTTCCACCTCAGCAGGGAACTCTGGACCATGCTGTTCCCGAGCCAGAACCGGGCACTTTGTCAAAATAGAGAGGATAAGGGACACATCTCCCTTTCCTCATCCACTGAGATACTGTGGGGCTAGGCAGGGAGAGGGGCCAGGGTGACATGGCTACTTGTCCAGGGCCACAGGGACTCCATGCCATGAGGGAGGAGGGAGTGCTGGCGTTGCTTGGAGCAGGATGCCAACACCCCCACAGGGAAGGGGCTGCCCTTTACCTTTTCATTCTCTCCCCTCAGCTGCTCACTTCCTGCCCTTGGAGCATCCCCCCCCCACCAAACAGGTGGGCTGCAGGGGGATCACAGCAGTGCTCATGAATGCTGGCAGGAAGCTGCACCATGCCCATCCTCCGTCTACAGCCCCACAGATCAGGCCAGAGCCATATGGTCGTGGGGCATTCGGGTAAAATAGGGAAAGCTATTCCAGGGCAATTTCAAAGTAGTTCAGACACTTTTAGTAGCTCAGAAGAAGGTAGATCACCACGGCGAGGGAGAAAAGGAGAAGCAGCTGTGTTCGATTCCCCATGTCAGAGTGGGGAAAGGCACTGGAGAAGAACATGAGCGTACACACCCACACAGGGGTGGGTGCACCAGTGCACACACAGGTGCATAAACATATGTGTGTGCCTCTCTCCCCCACCCCAGGATCTCCCATGGCAGCAAACACCACATTCTATTCCACATTTCCTTCTGACACCAGGATACAAACCTCATGGAGTGGCAGCTGCCTGGCTTTGACCAGCTCTTGGTGCATGAGCAGCCCAGGGGGTCCTGGGTCACATCTCTCTCCATGCCTGTCCTGCTGGGCACAGAAGGCTTTTTGGCAGGGGGGAAACACAGGAGGACCAACCCAATCTACATGAAATGCTGGGGCCCAGATAAACCCCTGAGAGCACCCCAAGCACATGTTGCTGCAATGAACAGTCCAGCCTGGTTCTCTACACCCTCGGTCTCTGGCAGCCCTGACCAGCAGCACAGGGATGTTTTTCTGCCTGCTGACAGCATTTTAGTGTAAGCAAGCAAGGAAGGCCTGAGACATGCGATGCAGCATGCTGAGCTCTGCTATGGGTTGGTAACCTCAGCGATTAAAAAATGCTCAGGAGAAAAGCTGTTCACAGTAACGATTTGGCCAGTTTCCTCGCCTCAGTTAGCATGCAGGAGCTTGCAATGCTCCAAAGGCCTCCTGGAAAGCCAGGGCATAGCAGGCTTGGGAGTTTTAATATTAATACTGCTGAAGGCCAGCCAGAAAAATCCCAAACCTTAAAACCATACCAACGGGGACCTTGGATTCTGCATATTGTAGCTGCAGTTCTGTTGGAGCTGAAGCCCTGTAAGGCACCCTGCAGCTGCTCTGTGCCTGGAAGGAGCCCCAGGCTGCAGTCCTGCTCTCACGTGCTTATTGCCCCTGCACAAAGGGCACAGAGTTCCTGGGGTCTCTGCCTGCTCTGGAGCTTAGTGCCTTCACTGTCAGCGCAGAGGACAGACGTTGTGACTGCTAAACAATAGGGAAACCAAGGCATAGGAGTGCAGTGCAGCTCTGCCCAGTCAGGGACTGCTCTGCTTCTCCTCCTGCCACTGCCTGGCTGCAAAAGCCTCTCTTGAACACAGTGACTCTCTGCATTTCTAGTGGGACCAGCTTCAGCCCCCTGGCGTTTTGGCTGTGGCCCAGCACCCTCTTGGGGCACCCTGCATCAGGATCAGGCGGGGCTGCTCAGCCCCAGGTGTGCTTGCTGCCCTGCAAGGGGCTCCCTCTCTGCTCTGGGTGGGGATCCTGCGTCATCACTGCACACTTCTGGGACTGGCCCCAGCCCATGGTTTCTCCCCCCACTCCCAGAGCTCTGTCCCTGCAGAGGCAGGGACACCATGTCCCTCTGAAGGCAGTGGGCCACAGCACATTCAGTCACGAACAGCCGCACTGCGCTGCCTAAATTGGAGGTGCGGGTGCTGGCAGGCACCAGTGCCTCCATGCCCTGCTCCAGGGCCTGGCACAGGGCTCAGAGAGGGAGGGACTGGATGCCCCCACAGCTTCTCCTGTCCCCTGGGCACCTAGCAGCAGCATTTTCCTCGAGGAAGGGGGACTTTTAACCCAGCCACGAAGCTGTGAGCGCAGGACCCCATTAAAGCCTTACTCCAGGAAGGGACCTTGCTTTGAGCATCTGTTCTTGCAGTTATCCTCTGGAGCAGGCAGTGGGGTCCTTGTGCTCCAATGGCACGTTCCTGGCTCCCCATCACAACTGTTCTGCCAGAGGTTGGGGCTGGTTCAGCACTTTGCTGCAGTAAAGAGGGAGCAAGCCTGGCAGGAGCCAGACAGAGCCAGGAGAAGGCTGTGCCCGGAGTATCACCCCTCATTAGGGTGATGCTTTAGGAAAGGGATCGATGGGCTGGGAAGAAGCTGAGCTACACAAATGCACTTTATCGACCCATCGAGCCCACCTGCTGGGAAACAGACCCCCCCATTTGCAGCCCAAAGCAGCAAAGCACTTTGGTGTCGCCAGCTGGGACATAAAAAGAGATGGGAAGGTTGCCACAGGGCACAGGGGTCCACGCCGCAGTGCGCCAGGCCTGCCTTCCCTACCATCATCCTGGGGGAAGGTGAAGCAAGGAGCTGGCAGTTTACATTCTGTGCAGAGCCGACGGGGGGATGGCACAGGCTGGGACACAGCCCAAGCTTGGCCGAGCTGCCCCCGCCCTATCCGGGAGCCCCGGTGATGCTTGGCTGCCCTGAATGGAGGGAACGCGCCACGACAGAGCTTGCACAGCCAGGCTGTCAGAGCCGGGCCACGCCTGCCACCTGGTGGCAGGGCCTGCATGCTCGGACAGGGACCACAACCACTCAGGTCGCCATCCTGGGACAGGGGTGGAGGAATTCCTCACCTCTAGATCACTCCAAGCAAGGCACCTCTGAAAACCAGGCAGCAGCCTCACCGTGCCACAGGGCGCAGAGGTAGCTGCAGCGGCTGGCAAAGTGGGATTCATCCCAACCCAAAAGGCAGCCACAGGGAGCTGGCCTGAACCCAGAGCAAGGCCTTGCATCAGGAGTGAATGGTGAAACTGCTTCTGCTTTATCCTAACCCATTCCTGTGCCCACCTGGACAGGAGGAAAGACCACTCTGGCTCAGCTTCCATGTGGAGGCGGAGCACGACACACAGCCAATGGCATCGGCAAAGGCAGAACTTGGGGCTGAGGCCTGCTCTGCTCACCCTGGCTCTTGGGAAGAGCACAGGAGGGTGGACAAGCAAGGCATAACATAGAGGAAGAAGGCAGTAACTGAACAGCTGCAGGACACCTCTGGGAGGATGAGGACCACTGTCACCCAGATTGCAGCAGCTCCCCACACTATGTCCAGGGAGGCCAGAGAAAGCTGAGGTGGAGCACAGAGACCTTCCCCGAGGTGCCACACATTCCAGCCCCCTTTCTGCCAGTCCCCCATTCACCGCAGGACCAGCAGGGGCTCCCGTAGGCAGAATCCACAAGCTGCAGACACTGCTGCTGGTCCTCTCCTGCTCCTACAGCTACGGCAAGGAAGGGCTACACAGAGATCTGATGCTCCACCAGTCACCATCCATGCTGGGAGCTGTGAGAAAGACATTGGGAACAAGCCACAGTGCAGGGATGAGAGGCAAGCAGAGTGCTACATGGAGCACTGACTCCAGAATGAAGTCTCTTCAAGGAAGAAGCAGAATCACAGAAAGGATAAACAGTACTGGCCACTTAATTCTTCATTCACCCACAGACAAACAGAAATAGGGTAATTTTTGGATGTATTTCTTTTGGAAATGAGCCAAACTGGCAACTAGAATCAAAGTCTTCAAAAAGTCTATACAAAGATGTATCATACAAAATGTACAGGAAAATTCTCCAAAAAAACCCAGACAGACAATACAACAAAACGAGAGCAGAGACTGAAACCACAGCTAACAGGTCCTGCTGCTGCTCCAGAGGGCAGGAACAGCAGCTGTACAACACAGAATACATTACACTATATACACAACTGCACACAGATCAGCATCCCCTTTGGTCTACCCAGGAGCTCTCCAGCATGAAGTTGGGTCAGTTCAAACCATCTGCTCATGGAAGTGTTACATGCCGAGCAAGGAGCAACGTCCAAGGGAATGAAATGGTCAACTCTAAACCAAAACCAGAAAACAGCCAGGTCACCAAGGCTACGGAATTCAACAGTCAGTTCTTGCTAAGATGAAGTGCTGTGCAGGCCAGAGGGGTTACTCCATCTCCGTGAAGCGAGCGAACATGGCTTTCCGCACTGCATCTTTGTACGAATCCGCAGTGGACACGCCATAGGAGCTGCCCTTGGCTCCCAAGCCAGCTCCTCTCATTCGTACTTGGGCCTGCAAGGGGAGACACACTGAATTGAGCTCTGCAGTGAGCGGCCTCACCACCACATGGACACCACCAAACTCATCAGTCCAGCCAGTTTCCCAAGTCCTCCTGGGGACCCTAAAGCCATAAACAGAGACACCAAGAGACCAGAGTGCATACACCACTTCATGCTCAGTGGCTTCACACTACTTGACCCCCATCCCAACACAGGAACAAAACTGCACATAACAACAGTTCCTAACACTGTAACCTGGAGCACAGGCAAGGCCAAGGGCAACAAGTGAAGGCAGCCCATCCTGGGGTACCACTGCCACAGCGCCTCAGGAGCAGAGTGCAAAGGAAGGAAGTGCTTTAGCATCTAATGTGACAAATGGGAGCAGGAGCAGCTTTGCTGTAGATGGCACACTTTATTCCTCCA
Organism: Serilophus lunatus; assembly: GCA_013399895.1. Classification (NCBI taxonomy): domain Eukaryota; kingdom Metazoa; phylum Chordata; class Aves; order Passeriformes; family Eurylaimidae; genus Serilophus; species Serilophus lunatus. The sequence goes on from VXBA01002231.1 coordinate 92,562, forward strand.
CAGATTTTCAGCCATGAAGCCCTTCTGGTTAAAAAACCAAAAAGGCACCAAACCTCCTCAAAGAGACATTCCTCTTTACTCACCTCAATGGGTGCTGTGATGCCCTGACATTTCCTTCCCAAGCCTGAACCTTCCCTCCAGCCCATGGCCTGCAGCATCTTGTTGCCTATATTACTGTTGTCGAGGCCATCTTTGGTGGGTTGTTCGTAATTTCTGCGGGAAGAAGAGACGAGTAAACCAAACCGCTCATGGTGCACTGAAGCCACTGCTGAGGAGCTTCTGGATACGTACACTGTGCCGGCGTCATACACCTTCTTGCGCTTGGGCTCCGGGGGCTCGGGGATGCCGTACTTCTCCCGCCTCTCAGCTGCTCTGTCTCTGTATTTCATCTGCATAAAACAACCACACTTGCTAAGGATTGCAAAATACTTTGGTTCACCTTTGAGCTATGGGAGTCAGCTAAAAGCTATACACTGCAGCCCACTAAAACCAACACCATGAGCAGCAGGACTCCAGACCCAAGTTCTTGGAGCACATCTGAACATGCAATGGGGTAGGGAAGAGTCTTGAAGGTTTCTGGTCCCAGTCTAGAAGCCCTGAGCTGCAGGTGGAATGACCCTTTCCCGCTAAGCACTAGCTCTTCATGTAACAGGGCAGTTCTGAACCCTGACTGGAGAAGGGGTTGGCTTACAAGGATTATCTCGAGTGATGTGTGTCAGGATAAGGAGAGCTCAACAGATCACCTGTGCAGGTTTTCCATTAGCTACTCATCTGCTCAACACTGACCTCTCTCTCACGCAGCTCCAAGGCTTCAAGTTCCTGCTCAGAAAGCTTTGATCTCCTATAGATATCCATGTTTTGCTGCAACAAGAAGAGATTCACTTTAACAACACGAAGCGCACAACAGCTGTTTAAAAGTAAAGTAAGTGACTTCTGGGAGAGCAACGATCCACTCGCAGCGATTTTTGCTTTAAGAGGAATAAGTCTTCCAGACAGCAATACGCTCATGATTTTGGTTTATACACAAAATTATGGCAACCAAGTACTTTCTTGATCAAATAGCGCAACTACCTTGTGCAAGTCAGACAGCTGCTGGTGCCGAATCAGAGCATCTTTGTTTGGGAACTGTCTTCTACATAGCAGACAAGCCATCTTCTTCCAATCAGTCAGCTTCTCTTCCTCATTCTCCATTCTTTCCAGCAAGTCCTCATCATTATCACTGTCACCACTGTAGGCAGCCACAAGGCCACGCTGGAAAAGGACAGCATTAAGGGGAGTTTCAACAGTATCAACACAGTTCAGAGAGCCCAGAGGCGTCTCCAGGTGTACAACAGGAGGAGCAACATTCTCCCATTACTAAGGATACAAAACACGGAATGGGTAAATTTGGAAGAGACCATTGGAGACTATCTAGACCCACCTCTCTGCTCAAGCAGGGTCCCCTAGCACATACTGCTTATGACCGTGTCCTGACAACCTGAGTATCTCCAGGCAAGGAGACCCCTCTAAGGAACCTGTTCCAATGGTCAGTCATCCTCTTAGCAATAGTTCTTCCTCATGTTCTCCTGAGACAGGGGTTCCTAAGGGCTGGCCTTGACAGTGAAGACTGAAGCAAAGGTGGTGTTCAGTATTTCAGCCTTCTCTGTCACTTCTGTTGCAAGGCTCCCTGTTCTACTCAGTACAGAGCCCACATTTTTATAGTGCTGCGATTCTAAGTACAGCATATTTAGAAACCTTAAAACCTCAAGTGAGCTCTTGAAGTTAGAAGCAATCACAGCTTATCTCAGTCACTCAGCCTACTGTACTTGCACCACATTATGGAAATCCAGGTTGGAAAGAAAGTATCTGCTAAAAATGCTTTCCATAACCTTGGGCAATGCACCTTTGCCAGGTATCCTACTCACCTTCAGCGGATTGTCATCATCCCCGTTTTTCAACGCCTCTGGCAAGATCTGCTGTCGCTCAGACAGGGCTCCCTGGATGAGGTAAGAGCGCCATGAGCACTGAGCTCTCTGCCACACCACTCCCCCCTGCACACAACTGCCAGTACCATCACCTTTTTCTCAAAGAGAGCAAAGCCTGCATCTGCAGCTGCCGACTCCTTCCGCTCCTCCTCCCTGGTACTCAGCGGCTGGAAGCTATTCTTGAAGTTCTCTTTCTGCTTGTTCAAACTCTTTGCCCAGCGCTCCATGTCTTTAGCAATCTGAAATGCAGAGTGGTTTGCTCACACAGCTTCCCTCACAGCTATCAATCTTTTATGACACATTTTCAATCTCACATGCGGTTCCAGAACAAGTCAACCCACTACCTTTTATTTTTAAACCATGGGGCACTGGATGTAGTGCAGCTGTTTCCCTGTATGCAGTGTTCAAAGATACCGCAGCTTGCTGCCTTTACTGTACAAACCCTTCTTATCAAGCTAATCCTCTAAGTGACGGCTCAGTTATACTCCCACTGGTCCTGGCAGTATTCCATAAGCACTCCTCCTATGCAGAGCTTATTTCTGCACTGAAGCCTTGCCAACTCCACCTCTCCTCAGCTCCCTACAATGCCTGCAAATTGCAGGCATGCATCCCATTTAATAACCTAGGATTTCCTTTGCCATGAAATAGAACTATTGTCCTATGCCACATAAGACTTTATCCCAGTTACCATCCCATTATGTCTCTCTTACCTGTTGAGCTGTTTTACTTTTAGGCTTCTCTTTTTTCTCCTTCACTTCTTTGGTGGTGGTTGTGGTCGCTGTCTGTTGGTAAGTGACCCCTTCTGCAGCAGGCATGTAGGTCTCCTTTTCGCCATCCCAGTACAGGTACTGCTGGGTTAAGGCATTGTAGTAATACTGCCAGAGGGAAGGAGAGACAGACAGTTAAAACACCTCACAAGAGTTCAGTGTCACGGGAAAACCCAAGCAAGCTGATTCAGACTACTGCATCACACGGGAAGACGTTTTGTGGAGTCCAAACAAGTTTTGCAGACTCCACAAAGGAGTCCAAAGGCAGGAGTGGCTGAAGCCTGTTCCCAAACACAGGCGGTGCTGCCCAACAGCACTGTGGAGAACCTTTGCTTCTCCCAAGAGATGACCCACCAGAGCCCAGAGCTGGGCGCACTTTGCTGGACACTCCGCAAAGAAATAGCTCAGTTACAGTGGCTGTGACAAGTGCTAATCCTTTATGAGCCAAACTTGGAGGAAAATTAGGGAAAAGGAAAGAAAAATGAAGGGCTATACCAGAGGAAAGTCCTAGCTCTATACGCACTGCCGAGAGTTATCTGCAACATTTGGTATGTTGTGCACTTCAAATATCACTCGTATGTGATGAGAAATAGAAAACTAATGGACCTTAACAGTTAAGACATGTGGGAAGAACTTATGTTTACCTGGGAATTAGGATCATAGTAGAGCCCTGTTATAGGATCATAATAATATCCTGAAGATTCATCATATTGGTAGGTGGAAGTGTCAGGGACAGCTGTAAAAAAATTAAAGTGTGGGACATGGTCGTTCCAGATGAATTCAGACAGGTATCTTTCTACATTTCAGGTAAAATTCGGAGATTATGAGCAGCCACGACAGCAGGCACGTCTGTAAAGGGCTCTTAATCACCCATGCAGTGAACGCTCTCCAGGGGCAGCTTCACCATGACACAGTGACAGAGCACTCAGCCAAAGCTGAGTCTCTCTTGCTACACAGTGACAGAAACCTGTCCCCAAGAGCAGCTCCGCTCCTAAGCACTTACCGTACTTGGTTCCAGGCACTACACCAGTCGGGGGGGCCGCCTGTGCCTGTGTGCTAGTGGTAGGTGGTGCTGATTGTGTCTGAAAAAAAAAAACCCCAAACCAGCAACCTCAATTAGAAATCTGTCACCAAGGCATAAGAAAACAAGGACAGGGAGCCAAAGCGTGAGCAGCCCACCCCATGTGTACAACAGCCAACTCCTCCTCACTAGTATGCTTGGCACTCACCTTTACCAGAGAGCAAAACAATCACAGAAAAAAAATGGAAGGTGACTTTTGACTATAAGCACTGTGACTAACCCATGGACACTCAGGTGCTTTGCTGTACCACCCACTTTAAAAAGCAATGGCTACAGCTAAGCCACATATCCCACAGAATGCTGGCTTTGAAAACAAGGACTCATCAGTGCTGTAATTACCGGAGAGTCAGGTGAGTTTGTCTGCTGATTATATAGCTGAGGACTCTGGGACACAACTGCAGCTGTGGTGGTAGTGACTGGAGCTCCTGCCAACAAGACAGCAGTAACATATAAGCCAACTAATTTGTAAAAGAGTACTGCATCCTAGGGCTAAAATTACTTTGTTTATAGTTTCAGCTCCTAATTCCAGCTCCAGCAGCCAAACAAGGCAATAAGCATTCAAAAGGAGACAGATACACAGTGAGTATTTTCTACACAGACAAGGAATAGTTTCCTTTTCAGGAGGAAATATTTTGCTCCCAAAGTCAGCAACTCCTCGCTCTGACAGCTTCTAGTGCTGAACATTTGCTACAGCTGCTCACACTACTCTCATGATTTCAAGGCCTTTGTCAATACTCTGAAAGAGAGGCTTCTCTCTCATCTTGCACAAGAGGCTCTGCTTCAACAAATCTGTTACGGTTCTCTAGTAACACATTCTCATTCAGCCATCCCAAAAGCAAAATGAGCCAAGTCCCCTTTTACACAGCAAAATAACATAAAGGCTGAATACTATCAATATTGCAAAATTATCACTATAAACAGCCATTCTCACAGACGTTGGAAGCACTACCTGATATGGTAGCTGAGTCTGCATCCAACACTCCTCCTTGATTTTGGTAGTACTGCTGATAATCCTGGGAATACTGCAAAGGGAACAAATAGCAACACCAGGTGAGTGAACATCCAAATTACAACCACCTACTGGTTAGGACACAACCTCCACTACTAACCTGAGCATACTGTGAGTAGCCATCCTGTCCTGATTGGAGGTAGCTGTAGTCAAGGGTGTTGCCTTCTCCAGTCTGTGGCTGAAATTCAAGCAGGTGATTTTTGTCAGTGACAGGCAAGTTACTGCATTCAAGAATTTCAACACTGCTTAGGCTCCAAACTGTCACACCAGATGTGTCATAGCTGGATTTGCCACTACTCAGTTCAACCAAGCAAGTGGCCAGCAGGGAAATTACGTTGTTTACATTTTAATTTTCAGGAAAGCATGACTATGAGCAACAGCCTCCCAATCGTACCTGAGTGGATGACCACTGAGCTGCAGCAATGGCTGTACTTGCCACAGAGAAAGCACTGACTCTGTTGCCATCTGGGAGAAGCAGGTCTCTGCAATCAAAAAATCAGGCATCTGAGTAAATATTTTCTGAAGTGTCGCCCTATGCAAGGAGGTAGTCTGCCAAGAAATCCACATGTAAGGGCAGTTACATTCATTCTGAATGTAATGCCAAGCAGTTCTTTGGCTCAGCCAAGTGAAGAAACTTCAGGTCCACCATTGTACAGTCAGTAACAAATCAGCAGGGTCTCCAAGGAAACAAACATGCTGTGCACACAAGCAGTTAGGATGTTATCAGAGGACTGGAAATAGCAGTGGTGGGGAACACTGCTTTCACTCTCCTTGTATGCATTGAAGAGCAGGATGTACGCAAGGCAAGACACAAGGGAAGCAAAACTTTGGAGTTAGAACAATCTTAATAAAAGCCTGGGTGCTAACAATAAACCTCCAATATAAATGGGAGGAGTGTGTGAATAAAAAAAAAGCCATAACCGACTGCTCTCACAACTCACTTTCTGGCACTCTTTGCAAAGTCAACGCCAATTGTTTTTCCGTCAATTTTTAATGGTGGCTGAAGACTTTGTAGAATCTGCAGCAGTTGAGAAGCATCCTACAATGAGAAATACTCATTATTATGAAAGGCAGGTTACTCAGGAGATTCAGAAGTTCCCAAAGCTTCATCTTTTCATATACAGCTGCTGAAAAGAGCTAAAGCCCTAAGACCACACATCCAGTTCCTCCTACAATACACGTACACAGTGCAACCAATCACAGCCCATGTAAAAATACTGAGTGCTTCCCTGGGTCATTTAGTATTAAAAATGTTTAAAGTCTTAGCTTTAAAAAGCCTCAAATTACTTCCAACAGGAGGCTAGCAAAGACTCAGATCAGGCACGCATTTAAATACAAAAAGTATTTAAAGTAAAGTAGGTCCAAGCACATCATACTGCTAATCAAATTTGGTGTATAGACTCATAGAATCATTTAGGTTGGAAAGGACCTTTAAGATCATCAAGACCAACTGATAATCCAACACTATCAAGTCCACCACTAAACCACGTCCCTCTGCCACATCTACCTTCAGGAACAGGGATTCCACCCACCCTCCAGGGACTCTATGCCAGTACCTAATAACCCTGAAACTTAAGAGGTTTTCCTTGTACCTCACTGCAATTTCCCATGTTTCAATTTATGGTTGTTGCCCACTGTCCTCCGTGTATCTCTGAGGATATGTCTCCGCTGTCCCTACACCCTCCCCCTGGATGCTGCAGAAAAGCAACATCTGCCTCCTCCTCCCTTCTCAAGGTGAAAGAAGCCTAATTCTATGCTCCCTCTCCTACACTGTATGCCCCAGATCTTTATTTCGGTGAACAAAATACGATCCCAGATCGTTATGATCCAAGCATAAAGCCAGCCTTCGAACCAGAACAGCACTCTGCTTTTCGGTGTGCTCCCAACACCCCACCACTTTCTTTCAAACTGCAGCTAACGATGGACAGCTCTGACGCACCCTCAGTGAACCACGGCAGTCCTTTGGACAACTCAAGGGCTCTAAATGGTGCAGCCAGAGAAGCAGGTTAATCAGCTGTTTCTCTCGAGCACAAGCAAGGCCCTCACCATGGCAGAAGACAGCTGCACAAACGCAAAGCCTCTGTTCTGCTGAGTCTGCTTATCTTTAATAAGACGAATATTATTGACAGCCAGAGATGCATACGGAGACAAGGCAGTCATGATGGATTCCACTACCGTGTGAGGAGCAATGTTTCGGAGAATGATGGCTGTGGAGAAGAGGTACAGCATCAGTAGTGCCCACATCATTGCTTTGCGCAGTATTTCAAGTCCTTCAGCAGAGGCCGAAGTATAGGAAGGACTTTTAGTACCTGTGTTTAGATTTCATAATCTACAATAAGTCAAACGTAACTTACTATCACAGTAATAATCCACAGACTGAACGGCTTCTGCTGCTCCAGGTGGTACCTCCTGTTCTGAATCTTCATAAGAGAAAATATTTTAGTTAGTTCATGGCTCATTCACTCAAGCTGAGCATTCCTACAGCGAACTTGGCTTCCTACACAGGCCAGAGTTTCCCCATAAAATCAAAGCAATCAAGGTAACGTACCAAATTTGTCCGCTCCACAGCGGAAGCATTTTAGCCTCCTTCTGAAGTTGTACAGGCAGCACTAGGACAAATAAGAGACAACTAGTAAGAACTTGGATAATTTTTAACACTTTGCCGCAGTTCCTATACAAAAACAAAACCCAAACATTCACACAAAGTAACACAAAAAGGAAAACCCACCAGAACAATCCAGGACATCAAAAGGCACCCTTATCTGTACCATGGCAGCCTTTCAGAACTTCCCAGCTACTTTTTCCCCTAGTCATTCCAAATTTAAAATTAGTCACTTTGACAGTGTGGTCATTAATTTACAATCCCAGGGACAGTACCTACTTTAAAAAAGCACAGTGTAAGTGTTAAAATGTAACACAGGCTGTGGAATAAGTTAACTTTATGAGCAAAAAGCAGAGTTAATTCCTGACAGAACACCCTGGTCTTCAACTTACTAAGTATCTCCAACTGAGAGAACAAATGAGCAGTGCCAAGCAAGCTATAGCAGAACCGCAGCAATTTGACACAAGATTAGTCATCCTCTAATAACTACATATTCAGTATGAAGTACAGCTCGTGCCCACCTCTGTGTCCTTGGGAACAACACCACTGTCAGTTCTGTCTCCACTGTCACCACAGCTGCAAAGCCCTTTCATTCCCTCATCTCGCTATGCCTACGTTATACAACACTTTCTTCAAACCACTGAGCTAGTGGAGAGCACTGAAACCAAGGCAAACTGCCTCCAATAAAAACACGTGTTGTACCTTGTTGCAAAGCCAGTCCTCAAATTTAGGTCTGGGGTTGCTGTAGTGCATTGCGATCTGCTTCCCTTGAATCACCAGCTTTTTCTGCAAAAGAAGTTGTTTCAATTATTCCTGTATCGAGACGCACATGTCCATTTTCCCATGGTAGAGCACCCTTCGGAGGAATCAGTGCTCCCGAATTAAATGGACAACATATGGGGAGGATGTGGAGGACAACCACCGCCACCTACACCCTGCCCATCCAATCCTGCAGAGAGGAGGACGAGGGCAGTAAGAGAATGGGATGTGGAGCAAAGATAAACAGAATCAGGGAGTGTTGAAAAAGCTGCCAAACACTAAACGCTGACATGGAACCAGGAAGTGTCTCGAAGGAGACAAAGTCCTAATCTGCTGCATTCAGGATTAACACATTTTTAGGAGTCTCTTTGCCCCCACATTTCTATTCACTGCTGGTATAGCACTGAGCGACTTTTTTAAACATGTCCTTAGGTGACTGCTTCACTTCATCCCCTACTCCAAATACCCCAGACCTTTTAACCACATTTGGATTACTTTTCCAAGCACACTTCAGAAGTATCCCTTTGAAAATACAGTAATTCCTCCCAAAGGGACCCTGCTTAGACTTCTTGAAGGCTGGATTACAAGTGGCATCAACTGAAACATAACTCAGAGTGGTTTCACTTGACTAATGCATCGGTTCAATTGAAGCCTGCACGAGAGGTTTGTGTTCTTCATTCAGGCAGGAGCTCTCCAAAATGAGTAACTAGACCGCATGTGAAGCTTCTCCAAGGGTAGGAAAAGTTCATAATGCTTTCAGCATTTCCTCTCACTCTGACTTCAGAGGAGTTAGGAATTTACAGCTATTTAAGAAGCCTTGACTCTCAGTCTCAGGCTCTGCCAAGCGTGCGTATGCAGAATGCCCTTCCAAAATATGGCCGTCAATATATTTTTGTCAAACGGGTGGAAGCACGTCTGAGGAAGTGTGTTAGAGGCCAAACCCCAGACACTGCAATTGGTGAACCATTCTTACAAAAGGCTTGTTTACTGCAGAGGTACCAGAGTGTCAGGACCAGTGCCTTTTCTGACAACAGGGTCTGACAGATCTAGCACGTAGCATGAATAAGGCTCCCACATTCTGCACAACTAAAGAGGGCAAAGCCATTGCTCCTACCGGCGGGAGGGAGGGTTGGAGGGCCCAGCATTCACTGGATGTGCACACATAGAAACAAGGCTGCTGGCATAGCTGCAAAACATCATTCTGTCATCTAACAGTCAGCAACCCGGCTGCTGGGGAGAGGCTACGTTTCCCTACTACTAGGGTGGCTGGTTACTGGAGTGAATTTGAATATATTTCAATAAATTATGCATCAGTAGAGCTTTGTACGTATTAAAACAATTAAATTATCTAATTTCTGATAATATGTTCAGAATTCATTTCTTGGTTTGTCTGCATCCACCAGACCTACTGAGCAGCACATCAGGCATATATAATTTGAAAGCTGCTCTCTGGCTGGAAAATCACCCATGATGTGGGTGGGATACGTGAAGCACTATTCCAGCACAAGGTACATAACAATTTCCATCTGCTAGAAACGTCATGAATCCCACTACAATGCCATCTACTAACAGAGCAGAAAAAACATTTACTATGCTGCCCTTTGCATCAAATACTCAGGTGCAAGGAAAAACAGACTCCATACACTTTGCTCACTTTAAGAGTATTTTTAAGTTCTGTTGTTAAAACAGGTTATGAATACTCAGAAAAGCAGCAAAAGCAAGTGAAACTGTTTGCAGTACCACAGGAAAATTTCATGGGAAAAACTAGGATTCCAACTGCATTTTGGCTCAAGTCACACTAAGAAAAAAGCCAAAATACAGAGCATAACAGATATAAGAACACTCTAATTTAGTTCAAATAAATGTACTTTTTCCTCTAGAAAAGTCAGTTCTCCCTCTTTAACTGGGGGAACAGACTACTGCCACTTTTTCAGGTTTAATACCAGTGTAAACAGAGATCTAGTGCTTTCTCTGACACTGGAGAAGGAACCACCAAGTGGAAATAAGCTAGGATGTTCTAACGGCTATTAACCAAATATTCATGAGCTAATTAAATAGCAACCAAGCTATTTAAAAGAATGGCACCTTCTACCAAAGGGTGCTCAAAATGGCCAATTTTTTCTTCTAATTTTACTTGATGTTTTGTCCTACTGTTACAAATTTTAATATATACAAAGCTTTTGTTTTTTTAAAGTCACTGTTATGGAACAAACCACTCCTTCCACCTCTATTTTTTCCTTTTTTTTTTTTTTGGTTAACTGTACAGACTTGTTCCATTTTCAGGAATATCTAGACTTGGTGAGTGAAGCAACCTGATTGGCTTCCATCCAGCTGGTAGCATCTTGAAAGTGATAAAACTCCACGAAGGCGAAACCACGGCTTACACCTAGAGACAGCATTCAGATATAGACGGGATACTTGTGTTAGTCAGTTCCTTTAAAACAGGTGAATCTCTCTCCAACTGCTTCATTACTTCATGACAAAGCAGCTTTACAAATGCGACGTCAACTGCTGGGATCTGCTCGTTATTTTGCCATGGCAAGGAACCAAGCTGCCTTAACTGGCTACATTTCACTCGATTTGAATCCATTTTAAGGGTAACCATGCAACAGACTACATACTATCAAATGGGTTTACGCTATTATTACTTACCAATACCTGTTAACAAAACCCCTGTAGACAGACTTCTTTTAACATGTTGACCAGCTATCTAAAAGTCTTCCAAAAAGCCACATTCCTTAGCCATGGCAAACCGGGGTTTTTTGTTTGGTTGGTTTTTTTTGTATTGCATGTGCTTGCAGTTTGGGGACAATTCTGGATACACTTTTGGGCTGGGGAAGAGGAAGGCGATGTCAAAAACTGGATTAAGAGCTCTCACCTGTCTTTCTTTTCATCAGCCTCACGTCTGCAGGCTGAGGACCTTCAAAGGACTCAATAAGCTCCCGAATCTGCATGAGATTTTGATCAAACAGTTAAAATTTTCACATCTTGGCAAGCATCTAGAAGTCACAGAAATAGCCTACCTTACAATGCATGCAAGAAGTACACAAAACAGTCTCCACACTATCTCAGAGACAAAAAAACCCTTGATGGAGACCCCAACAGGAGACTTACATGATGCCCACATAATCTACTGCTACATTAAACCACCTGTCATCTTCACTCAGGCCACAGAATCATCCAGAATCTGAATCCCTGTGATGTTGTGTTCCAAAGTAACTTGCGCAAGATTAGGTGAATACTATGCTTGACCTCAATTTTTAGAAAGAATAATGCTAGCATCCCTCTCCCTGCATGTCTAAATACCCCTTGCTCCCAGCAACAAAATACAAGAAGCCTACACTGCAAGGCTCAATGCTAGAGCTCTCATTCTCTAACAGATCCCCTTTGGTCTTTCAGGAGATACAGTACATTTGTGAAGAACTTGTCGTTACAGAAAATGCTAAAGACATGTCAGTTCTTCAGCTGCAACAAAGCTGCTCAGGCTGCAGCACAGGCGACATAAATCACTGTGGGAGGTGTGGAGGAAAAAGAAACACTAACAATATTTCAATGCCAGAGCAGAAGATAAGAGGTTTTTCAGCAGCTTTCACAACATTCAAGCTACATTACATACAACAGGGCTACTCAGCAGAATCAAAACTGATGTAAATCTGCTCATTTATACGCTGACTGGAATTGCTATCTTATATACAAGTAGCTTGTTCTCATGAAAAATATGGAAAAAGCTGAAAATTGTGTACTCCATCAGAAATGTTGATGTAACGTTAACTTAAGAAAACAACTAGCAATTCCATGATGTACTGTCTACACTCCAAAGATGAGCCTGGAATTAAACATTCACATTAATTATACTATGGTTATTGCATAATCGTAGAGCTAAAACACCAGTATCTCAGAAACAAAAACTGTTCTGAACGTTCTGTGCAATGCCTGACTGGGTTGTCTCATTTGCATGCAGGAGCCCACATTTGATATCAAACACTTATGAAAATATTAAGAGCAGTACACTGTGATTGAGAGACTCGGTATTAGCAGGGCAGCAGGTAATCAGTTAAAAAAAAAGGGAAAAAAATGCATTGCAGAAACGGTGCAGAAGCATTCCCCATGTCAGCAATCAAGACACAAACACCTCGGAGGCGGAGGTGGAGTCAGCCTGAAAACAAACTGGAATGGCTCAGCTTTTTACAGGGTTACCCTTCAAACAACAACAGTTGTGGGCTTAGAGTTGGTAGCCAAAATAATCCAGCAAGGAACAAAAAATAAACTTAAAAAATAGCAATAAGAGAAAACTTAAAGCTTTAACACCTTTCTATGAAAGAATTCAGGTTAAGTACCAAGCTCATCCGTACTTGCTTTCAGCTCGGCAGCAGCCATTTTATGACTCCCACAGCTGTGCCGGTACAAAGCAGCTTTGTGCAGGGCTGTGCCCGGCTCAGGAGCTCCGTGTGCTTGGTGGGGTCGCGCACAGACAACTTCTGGCCCCAGTAAAGGGCCACCTCTGTCTCTGTCCCCCTCCCCTCTCTCAGCGCTGGGAAAAGGCAAAAAAATCTGCCTCTTCCCTCCAAAACAGAAAAGCGGCAAAGAGCAGGTAGTTTAAAATCTACTTCTAGGGAAATCATCCAAAAGTGCATGAAACAAACAACTATTTGTGGACCGCCTGAAGGGAACCGGTTAACATTGAACTGACCTCTGCCAGTGAACAGTGATAGTTTAAACGCTTTCAGAACTCAAAATGGCAGCGCGATAGCGCTGGAGGGGCCACCGTGATGCGGCGTTCACAAAATGGCAGCGGGAGCAGCCGCCGCTCCGGCACAGCCCTGCCCCGCTACTCACATCGTTCTCCGTAACCGTGATGGGGAGGCCACGCAACATGATGGTCTTGCTTTCTTTCTCATCGTTAATGTCGTTCCTGTAGTCGTGCTCTCCGTAGTCGCCATCGGAATGGTATCCGTCTTCCGATTTGTCGCTGTTCCTGCGCTCCCGCTCCCTCTGGAAGCCAGAGCCCAGGATCACCCTCCGCGATCCCCGGCGGTGTCCCCGCAGTGCCACACGCACGACCCGCGACACAGACGCCGAGCGCCGGCCCGGGGCTGGTCCCGACGGCCGCGGACCGCGCTCCAGGGCCAAACCCGCTCCCGGCCCCCTCCGCCCCGCACACCCCGGGCTGCCGGACCCGGAGCCCGCTCACCTCGGGGCTATCGTAATCGCGGCTGTCGTAGTCTCTATCGTAGTCTCGGCTATCGCGACTGTCGTAGTCTCGGCAATCCCGGCTGTCGTAGTCCCGGCAATCGTAGTCTCGGCTGTCCCGGCTGTCGTAGTCGCGGCAATCGCGACTATCATAGTCGCGGCAATCGCGGCTGTCGCGACTGTCGTAGTCCCGGCAGACCCGGCTGTCTCGGCTATCGTAGTCGCGGCTATCGTAGTCGCGACAGTCTCGACTATCGCGGCTGTCGTAGTCTCGGCTGTCGTAGTCCCTGCTGTCGTAGTCGCGATAGTCATCGTAGCGGTCACCGCGGCGCTCCTCACTGGACCTCTTGTAGTCATCCCTACGCCGGCTACGGGACTCCCGCTCGTCGCGGTCCTCCCTCTCCACGATGGAGCCGTAGCGGCCGCTCCGCTCNCGCCGCGACCCTCACCACTGCCTGCCCCCCTCCCATCTCCCCTCACCCTCCCGCCGCCGCTCACCGCTTGTCCGAGCCCATGCCGCCGCCCAGGATCCGCAGGCACCCTGCGCAGCGCTGTCCGGCACCACACGCCCAGCACACCCGCTCAGCGCCTCTCGCTGCCTCGCCACAAAATGGCGCCGAGAGGACCGCCCGTCTTCTACCCAATGGCCACCGCGCGCGCCGCCTGGAAGCTTCCAAGAGATGCGCCTGCGCAGCGGCCGCGCGCCGCGGGGCACGCCGGGAGATGTAGTTCGGGCGGAGCCGACATTAAAGCTTCCCCCGTTCCTCCCCTCATGGAGATTTGTCGGCCCGGCCTTGGACACTGACAGGCATGGCGCAGCCACGGCTGCTCTGGGAAACGTGTGCCAGCGCCTCACCTCGCTCGTCATAAGCATTTCTTCCTTATGTCCAATCTAATCCTGCCCTCGGACAGTTTGAAGCCGTTCCTCCTTGTGCTGTCACTCCACACCCCTGTCCAAAGTCTCTTTCTGTCTCCCTTGGATCCCCTTTAGTCACTGGAAGTGGCTCTAAGGTCTCCCTGGAGCCTTCTCCAAAGTGAAAAAATCCCTACTCTGGCCTGTCAAAAAAAGCTGCCATAGGCTGCAGCCTTTTGAGAGAGCACCCTCAAACTAAATGACCTTTTCTGCCCCCGTGGGAGGACGTGGGGCTCTGTCCCCGCCTTCACTGCTTGGGCTGGCGTTGCCAAGCCCAGGAGTCACAAAGCCACTGGGGTTTGGGCCGAAGCAGCGTTGTCCTGTCTATGTTCCGAGCATGAAGGGTTGGACTAGATGATCTTGGAGGTCTCTTCCAACCTAGTGATTCTGTGATTCTGCCTCCTGCCCATGGCACTGGTTCCTGTTGCCCGCACAGCTGCTCCTGTGCAGACCCGCACCCCTCAGAGGATGGTGGGCTGCAGGCAGGAGGGCCTGGGAACCCCCCAAGCCGCACTGAAATGCCAGGGTGCACTCAGGTCTTCCTTTCCTCTTGACCCTCAGCCCTCCACCTGACTCTCGGTCTGTTTGGTAGGAACCCAAGAAAGACATTTAACGTGCAAAATAACGCCCATTGTAACCCTTTAAAGATTGTTCGCTTTGTCTCGGAGCGCGGTGGAGGGCGGCTGGCTCTAGGGCCAGCCAGTGCCAGGGTCACTCCTTGCCCAGGGATTACTGGGCAGCGCAGGCAGCAGGCAGGCCGGCCAACCATAGAGTGCATGCGCTACCCGGAGGCGTGACAGCTGCTTCCCTTGTCATCCCTGCCTAGGGAAAAAGTTTCTCCTCCAGGCAGGCTCCCCAACCCGCTGGGAGGTTCTCGGAGGCTCCTCGGCAGGCAAGCCTAGGCAGCAGGAGCAGGTAGGACACAGCTGCTCCCTGATCTTCTGCCCCCTTTGCTGCTCTTACCATCACCTACTAAGTGGGACCAGGGGGGCAAAGGAGACAGGGGCTTCCCGAGCCCACCCGTGCCCGAATCAAAGCGCTTCACTGGTCTTGGGAGGGATTAGACGGCATTGCATGTTTAAGGGGGTTGCATTGCCTGCTTTCCTCTTCTGCTTTAGTGACACTGAGCTGGGGGGAGCCAGGGGGGCACACTCCTGCCGATTGGGGGCCCCCGGCGAGGGGAGGTGGGGGCCGGCAGGACTTCCCAGGCTCCTCCCACCTCTCCAGTAGATCCTGGTCCTCTTCCAGCTCTCCTGACTGGGGTTGGCTGCGCAAGCTGCTGTCCCCGCCCTGTGCTCCCCCTTGGCTCCGTGTCACTGGGCTGTTTATACTTCGGGGTCCCTTAGGGGCTGAAAGGGTCTGAGAGGCTCTATCTTTCGCCCGGAACAGAGGGACAAGGCTGAGACATTTTGTGGGCAGAGCTCCCATCCCCTCCTCCAGCCTGGCTATAGGCTGAAGGCGTAGGGAAAGCGAGGCGCAGCCCGGCTGGACTTCCCCGGAAGGGTAGTTTGGCATCTCTCACCTCCTGTTCTGCTCTCCCCGAGGATTTTGCTGGGGGATTAAGGCTGCGCTGACCCCGCGAGGAGGGCTCAGTCATGGCTTCCAAGCGCCGCGCGGCATCCTCGAAGCAGCCAGATGGCAGGGAAAAGAAAGCGAAAGAAGAGGATGACACCTGGAGCTCCACCTTGGCAGCGTTGAAAACTGCCCCCAAGGAGAAGCCCCCAGCCACCATCGATGGGCTGTGCCCCCTGAGCACAGCACCAGGTGCCCGGGTGAGAACAGGGCTGAGGTACCCAGAAGGGCTGTGATGGGGAGACATGGGCAGGAGAGGGAGCTCCAGGGCAGCCCCCACCTCCTGACACAGAGGCAGCCCCAATTTTGTGTGCAGACCTCTCTGCACCCTCTCCGTCCCCAAATGCTGCCCAGGTGCCAGCCCAGGCCATGCTGCTCACTGTAGGTCTACGAAGACTATGACTGCACGCTGAACCAGACCAATATCAGTGCCAACAACAACAAGTTCTACATCATCCAGCTGCTCGAGCACGATGGTGCCTACAGTGTCTGGAGCCGGTGGGGCCGTGTGGTGAGTCCACCCTGGCACCCCATTTCCCTTGCACCACAGCTGTCCCCACCCTGCCTTTGGACACCCAGAGGTTGAGAATAAACTTGGTGATCCTCATCCCTTTTTCCTGGTCCCAAGGCAAGCAACCAAGTGCCCTGCTATATCCTTTTGCTGGAGGGGCTTCAAGGACTCGCCCCCACATAACATGGCCAACATGGCTGGGGCACATGGCATGTGTCACTGTAGCGAATATAAGTGTGACACCCTAGCAAGGAGCTCTGGGCAGTCTGCCTAAGGAGCTTGCTTGGTATATTCCTGCTCACTGCCCCACAGCCCTGCCACTGAGCCTCCCCTGAACCCTGCCCGCTCCCTCCGGCATGGGGCTGATGGAGCAGGGATGCAGGAGAGGTCCTGACCACTCCTGTCCACTGCCAGGGGGAGATAGGCCAGTCCAAGCTCATGCCCTGTGCCTCCCTGGAGGCTGCCAAGAAGGACTTTGAGAAGAAGTTTCGTGAGAAGACCAAGAACAGCTGGGCAACAAAGGAAAACTTTGTTGCCCAGCCTGGGAAATACACGCTCATCGAGGTGCAGCCAGGGGCTGAGCAGGAGGCGGAGGTTGCCCTCAGGGTGAGTACACCAGGCAGCTGAAGTGTCACCACTGTGGGGTGGTTCTCATATCCCACTCCTGTTCTATTGGACACCAGGACATCTAAGAGGGTCACCAGGATGGGGTGGGTTTTGAGGGGGCTCTGGGTGCATGCTGAAACAGCCTGCAGGCAGGGATTTGGGGCTAATGGGTTGAAACGGAGGGGGAGGGCATCCCAAATGAGAACCATGGGCTTCTGGGTGGCATTGATCATGGACGACAGGGACAGCGGCTGCCCATCGCTCTGCTGCTCTGAGGCCAGGCTCTCCACACCAGGCAGCCCAGGTGCTGTGCTCCCACTGCCTCTTGCAGACTCACAGGTGATATTGGGGAATCTGCAGGTGGATGGCGTGGATGGAGCCAAGGTCTGCAAGCAGCGAGTGCTGCCTTGCACTTTGGACAAAGCCACACAGGACCTGGTGTCTCTCATCTTCAGCAGCGACATGTTCCGCGATGCCATGCAGACCATGAACATCGGTAGGAGGTGATGGGTGGCATGGGCTGAGTCTGGGGGCTGCAGCTGGGGGGTGCAGGTGGGGAATGAGGCAGAGGGAATGACGGATTTTAGAGCATCCCCTCTGACATCCTGGCACCTAGTGGGACTGTGGACACCCCATGCCAGGTGCTGGCATGTGCCCGCGGTGATGCTGGAGGTTCTTGGAAGTAGCTGTGAGGCAAGTGGCATGGATGGGCTCACCTGACACCGTCCCCTGACACCCTCCAGATGTAAAGAAGATGCCGCTGGGGAAGCTGAGCAAGCAGCAGATTGCGAAGGGCTTTGAGGCACTGGAGGAGCTGGAGGAGGCGCTGCAGGAGCAGCCCCCCCAAGCCGCTCGCCTCGAGGAGCTCTCCTCCCGCTTCTACACCATTGTCCCCCATAACTTTGGGCGCGCACGGCCGCCTCCCATCAACTCCCCTGACCTGCTGCGTGCTAAGAAGGACATGCTGTTGGTGAGATGCCAGGGCACGTGGTGGGTGGCATCCCTCTGCAAGAAGGGCCCCTGCCTGTGGGGCAGGGAGCTGCTGGCAGGAGGCTGGGCTTGTACCCTAGCATGGTGCCCAGCATTGGTGGTGAGGATATCCCTGGTCTATCCCTGCCAGGTGCTGGCTGACATTGAGGTGGCACAGAGCCTGCAGGCGCGGAAAGTGAAGGAGGAGGAGGAGGAGAAAGAAGTCATTCACCCACTGGATCAGGATTATGCCCTACTCTGCTGCCGGCTCTCCCTGCTGGACTCGGCTTCCCGAGAATACCAGGTGCTTCTTGTGCCACAGTATCCCATAATGGGGAGCAACTGTGCCAGGCCAGTGGGCACCTCAAAAAGTCCTCACTGTCCCAGTGAAACCATGGGTATTGCTGGGATGGCTGCCTGTGGTGACATCGCTTTCCTGCCTCCCTCCCTGGCAGCTGATCCAAAACTATGTGACACAGACTGGATCTAAACTCCATATCCTCAACATCTGGCAGGTGTCCCGAGATGGTGAGGTGAGATGGAGATGATTTTCCCCATCCTACAGTGGGGAAGCCCTGGCTGCACCCCAGGATTGTGTTACGTCTCTGGGCTTCTCTGCCCAGGGGAGGCTTTAGCCAAGCTGGCCAGGGGCAAACAGGCACCTGGTCCCTGTCCCTCCAGCTGGGCACTGGGGTTGGGCTGGGGAGGTGTGTGGCAGTCCTCCACCCCTGGGCATCCATATCTCCCTCTGTGGGCAGCCCTTAGCTCTCCATCTCTCCAGGATGAGCGCTTCAAAGCCCATGATCTCCTGGAGCACCGGCGCCTGCTTTGGCATGGCACCAACGTTGCAGTGGTCGCAGCCATTCTGAAGAGCGGGCTGCGTATCATGCCCCACTCAGGCGGGCGTGTGGGCAAGGGCATTTACTTCGCCTCTGAGAACAGAAAATCAGCCGGCTATGGTGAGTGTCTTGGGATTGGCAAGGCTGCCTGGGATGCCCACAGGGTCTGTGTGAGCCCGGCTGCCTTTGCATACCTACTGGCAGGCAGCTGTGGGCACGTCAAAACCCTTTCCTGCATGGTGACTGGTCCCTGTGTCCCAGAGTGATCTGGGCGCACTGAGATGGGAACACCAGAGATGGCGCTATCATCTCCATCCATTTCTCCCGTGTTAGTGCGCTGCACATCCGAGAATGTTGGCATCATGTTCCTGACGGAGGTGGCTCTGGGCAAGCCCTACCACATCACCCGCGACGACCCCTCACTGTGTCAGCCACCTGCTGGCTATGACAGTGTCCTGGCCTGTGGCCGCACAGAGCCAGGTGAGCCTGGGGCAGGAGGAGTGTGGGATTTGTGGGGCTGGGGTGGGCACAGGACAAGTGGGAGAGAGGCCAGATCTTGGGCTTGACATGATGATGTGGGGCTGTCTTCGGCCCAGATCCTGCACAGGATGAGGAGGTGCTGCTGGATGGAAAGAAGGTGCTGGTGTGCCAGGGCAAGCCCATCCCCATGCCTGCCTACAACGACTCCTCCTTCATGCACAGCGAGTACCTCATCTACCAGGAAAGCCAGTGCCGGATCCGCTACCTTGTCCAGCTCCGCTTCTGAGGGTGCCCAGGAACCCTGTGGCCCTGGCCCAGCACCAGCTGGTGATGCCCACCAGCCCAGAGCACAGTGATCTGGACTCTCTGGCCACACCACCCAGGGCCTGGCAAGGGACAGGCTGGTGTGGGGACAGAGCTTGCTTTGACAGTGAATAAAAGCACCATGCCTTGTACTGAATGGTGCTTGAACTTTCCTGCCCTTTGTGTAGGGAAATGTGGTGGTGGGTACCCAAAGGGATGGCAGCAGGTCACTCTGGAGGGGCTACAGCCTTCAGAAATTAAATCTGGTGGCTTTGAGAGCCAGCTGCCCTCATCAGCTTAGCAAGGCGTGTAGCTCATGCTTATCACAGTAGCATCAGAGCTACAGAAGATGAACAAGATCTGCTGTCCTGCCTGCACATGGAGGAACTCATCCATCCCAAGAGTGAGAGCCTGTCCTCCCTCTTGTGCCATTCTTGGTGCCATGCTGCTTCCCCAGCCTGGCAGCCATGCCAAACTCCTTTCTGTCCTCACACGTGCCCCTTAAGCACACGTCCAGGTCCCTAGAGTACCAGAGAAGGGCAACTCCCTTCTCTGTGTTACCCCAGTGCCCCATAAGCATCCATGCACCAGTGGAGAGGAGTTGCTGCAGACCTGCCTGTAGCTCTGTCCCTCGAGCCCTGGTTACCTAGGAGCTGAGCTGTTCTTGTGGAAGGACCAGGGCTGGTGCAGCAGGTGGACATTCTGGGGGTTGCAGGTCTCAGAGACCCTGGTCCCCCCTTCCCAAGACCCTGCCGGCTGCTAGGACCCAGCAGCTGTCTTTGTGGGACTGCCACGAGTGCAGGCAGTGCAGGCAGTACTGGGAGTGACAGCTGGTACCATCCGCAGCTGGCAGGCTGCAGGCAAACAGGATGACGAGCGGGTGACGGGAGCGGGGAAGAGGGAGTGTGGCCTCACACAGGGCTGGCAGCCTCTCTTCTGCTCTGGGAGCACCACCGGCAAGAGGGACCCTGGTGAGGAGAGGAGCATCATCCACCTCCCCAGGAACAAAGGTGTGCTGAATCCCAACCACCCTGGGGTCTCCTGTGGCTGGAGTGAGAGGGTTGGGGCAGATGGGTGGTGCTGTCCTTCTTGGGACATGCTGATGCCATTGGGGCAGGGGGGTGGGGTGTTAGCCTGGCACGGGTGCCCACAGATCCCATCAGTGCTGGCCAAATTGGGGACATCCTGGGTACCAGCTTTGGGACAAGCAGCGTGCTGTGACCTTGCTGGCTACGTCTCCTTCCTCCAGCGTCTTGGAGGTGTGCTGTTTGTCTCTGTGTTTCTCTGACTCTTCTTCATTTTGGTTCTTCTTCTTAACACCACACTCCCATCCCCAACAGGTAAGAAGGCAGAGGCCATGGTTGTGGCAGGGTTTCCCTCTATGGGACACAGAAGAACCTTTGCTGCCCAGGCACTGGAGCTGCTGGCTTAGCCCTTAAGGGGGATGGCGAGTCGAACAGGACCAAATATCACGGACAGCCTAGATCTACTCTCCATCCCCGAGTACTCCGTTGCCCAGGAGGTGGTGGGACTCTTCTGCATGGTCCTACTCACTCTCACCGCCCTGGTGGCCAACACTGTGGTGATGGTTGTCATTCTCAAAACCCCCCTTCTCAGGAAGTTCATCTTCGTCTGCCACCTCTGTGCGGTTGACCTCCTCTCTGCCATTTTCCTCATGCCCTTGGGTATCATCTCCAGCTCCTCCTGCTTCAACAGGGTGGTCTACAGCATTGCTGAGTGCCAGGCCTTGATATTCCTGAATATCTGCTTCATCAGTGCCTCCATTCTCACCATCTCCATCATCAGTGTGGAGCGGTACTACTACATTGTCCACCCTATGAGGTATGAGGTCAAGATGACCATCAGGATGGGGGTGGCTGGAGTGATATTCATTTGGGTCAAGTCTGTTCTCATGCCTGTCTTGGCACTGGTGGGGTGGCCTCAAGACAATGGGGCCACCAGTGCCAGCCGCTGCACAGTGTACTGGAGCCCTGGGGCCCACAAGAAGGTGTTTGTGATCCTCTTCAGCATCACCTGCTTTGCTCTGCCCACCATCATCATCCTTGCTGTCTACTGCAGTGTCTACCGTGTGGCCCGGGTTGCATCCCTGCAGCAGGCACCTGTGCCGGCACAGGCAGTCGCACCCAGACATCACTGCAACTCCATCGCCAGCCAAGTGACCATCATCACTGCCAGGATCCTGACACTGCCCAGGCTGATCCCAGATCGTTTTTTGGGAAGCAACAAGGCCATCCTCACCTTGGTCCTCATTGTGGGACAGTTCTTGTGCTGTTGGCTGCCGTTCTTTGCTTTCCATTTGCACTCCTCTGACACTGTTGACATTGTGGGCGGTGGGCATGGGGAGATGGTGGTAACCTGGATTGCCTATTCCTCGTTTGCCATCAATCCCTTCTTCTACGGGTTGTTGAACCGTCAGATCCGTGAGGAGCTGGCCCGGCTCTGGCGCAGCTGTCTCAACCCGCCGCTGGGCCAGGAGCTCTGTCTTTCCGTCTCAGAGGCTTCTGTCCAGGAAAACTTCTTGCAGTTCCTTCAGAGAGCAACTTGCACCTTGGAGACCCACACCAGCTGCATGAGCCCTAGCCCCAGGAACAGGCTGGATCAGACCACAACAGGCTTCTCCATTCCAAGTCAAGTTCCAGAAGAGAGCAGCTGAGAAGCAAGAAGCTCTGTCCCATTATGCTGGGCAGGAGACCTGCTAGGGACCCACCAAACTTGCTCAGACCCAGCCTCTTGGATTTGCAGGAGTCCTTGTTCGGATTTTGCCTCTTCTTGGAGCATGTGGCAGAAGATGGTTTTTCTGCCAGGAGAAGGCAACAGATCTGCAGAAGCCTCGTCTCCATTCTGCAGTCTGGCTCCACCAGCACAGCCCGATTGCGTGGATGCGCTCTCCTCGGGACATGTGATGCCAAGGGGCTCCTGAGCAGAGGCAGGGGGGAGAAGGCGCCTCCATCTTCATCACCCTACTGGGACCACTTTTGGCCAACAGGGAGAGCAGATGTCCCTTGCACCCCATCCAGGAGCAACGTCCCAGCTAACACAACTAACACCAGTAACACCAGGGCTCTGGGCACCCTGCTGAGCCTGGATGGCAGACATGGAGACTTCCATCCTTGGCTGTTTAACCCAAAACTAATGTCTCTGTGGAGGAGCTCCTGCTCCCATGAGGGTGACTCTGGCTGTGTCACTGTTTGTCCTGCTGGTATGGCAGCATGCAATGCCCATGGCCATGCCTGGCTATGCCCTCTGTCCCCTCTGCCTGGCAGGGGCTGCCTCTCTGGGAGAGAATTGACCATCTGAAGGTCTGTGTCAGGCTGTTTATGGACACAGCTGTCCAGCTGAAGCACAGCTAGTGGTGCCACGTGCCAGCCAAACTGGGCTGTTGGCCAGGGGCATGCTAGGGTGGACATGGTGACAAAGGGAGATGAAGGTGGCTGTGTGGGGTGCTCCTGGGCAGCAGCAATCAGAGAGGACTGGGATTCAGTCTCATTGCTTCTGCAAGGCTTAAGGACCCTCCCGTGTGGTCCCCAGTGCTAGAAAGTGGACTGGACCCTTTTGGGGGGTGCTGCAGGGGTACATCAACCTCAGGTCACCCACAGGGGTCCCAGGAATGGTGTTGGCAAGGTGGGTTGGATATGTCCCCACCCCAGTAATAACTGGGAGGACCTGAGGGAGAACTGCCCCACAGCCTCTCAAACTACCCCATGGCAGGGAGGGGGCTCCAGGAGACCCCCAGAGTATGGGCCTGAAGGCCTGCTCTCCCTGCCACAGACATAGGGATGCCCCTTCAGCCACCACCCTGTGTCCCTAGGAACTGGGGCTGCCTCTGCTGTGGGAGAAGTCTCCACCTAGG
The DNA here is from genome assembly GCA_013399895.1 of Serilophus lunatus. NCBI lineage: Eukaryota > Metazoa > Chordata > Aves > Passeriformes > Eurylaimidae > Serilophus > Serilophus lunatus. Next base: position 115,998 of record VXBA01002231.1, read on the forward strand.
ATAGCAAATATTAATATTATTTTCTTGTAAATTTTGTGTTTTTATTAAACCATTGATAAGTTACAAAGGAGGAAAAAATATAGACTTATATATACAGCATTTCCAAGCCAGCAGGGACTGGCTTTTGGATGGGTTTGCTGGCAGGCAATTGCTTCAGGGTGACCCAGGAAGGGCTTCCCACCAGAGCCAGGGAAGAGGGACTCCTGGAGGGGCCAGACCTGGCTTTTGGGTGCCAGATTGAGTGTGGGCAGGACCAGGATGGCAGAGTAGGCAGGGTGAGGAGCAGGAGACAGGGGTCCCATGCTGGCACGGGGCACTGTGAGAAGGGACCCTAGGCTGGCAAGGGCAATCCCTCCACCCAATACCAGGGCATGTGGTCTCTGTGCAGGAAAATCAGGGAGGGGCGCACAGTGCTGCTGGGATGGGCAGCAGGCAGTGAAGCAGCCTCTTCCTCTAGTGGTCATCACCACCAGGAAGACCCTTCCCTTTCCTGGGGCGCAGGGCAAGGAGGTCCACGCTGAGCACCTGGCAGGGGCTGGGGGCCAGGGCAGGTGTCAGGGAGGTGTCTCTGGACTGGCACCTGGACCCCCTGGCCTGGCCCACCAGGGCTCAGTACGGCGAGAACTTCTGCCGGTCAGCTTTCTTGGTGCCGTTAGCTGCTGAGATCTTGGTCGTGTAGGTGGCGGTGCCGCCATTGGGACCCACCATGGAGGATGGGGACAGCGCCAGGAAGGACATCGGCTTCAGGCCGATGAAGTTGGAGAGGGAGATAGCATAGGGGGTTCCCAGCAGGGCTGGAGGGGCTGGGGCAACGGTGGGAAGCGCTGCACCAGAGCCTGGGGCGAGGGGCTGGGAGAAGCCCATGCCGAGGTCCATGGAGCCAGGGCCCGGCGGCACCTGGGAGGTAGATTTAGCCGTCTCTAAGCTGGGGAAACAAGCAACAAGGATGGGATGGTGAGTACCGTGGTGACAAAAGGGGTTTCCCATCACAATTTGCCCGTCCTAGGGTGCAGGAACTACATGCGCCATCCCTCCTGGCACAGGTCTCCATGGTACATCCTGGATGTCCCATTGAGCAGGATTAACACTTGGAGCTCAAACCTGATGGGTCTCAGATCCTGCACCTATCATCTCAGGACCTCAAAGCACCATCCAGCTCATCCTTGGGTGATGATGCTGGGGTGGGGGTGTCCTCCAAAAGCTGTCTTGGGGTGATGGGGAAGTGCCACCTCTCACTAGCATGCAGCATGTGTCCCTCCTCAGCTTGGCACCTACCAGGTTGTGATGAGGTACTGAGCCAGGGTGATGCTGACGGGGGTCCCTGTGATGGTCACGTGCCGCTCGCTGGAGCCCTCAGTCTGATTCCCAATCTTGATGTGGGCACCTGACATCTGCCTGATCTCACTGATCTTGCTGCCGTGCCGGCCAATGATGCAGCCGATGAGCTGAAGGGAGAGGGACCAGGGTGAGCTGGGAGCAGCTGGAGCAGCCATGCCAAGCAGGGAGCTCCCAGGCACCTGCTATACCTGGGAGGGTTGGGGAAACTTCAGAATGCACTGGGAGAGCAGGCACTGCTTTCCTTGGGAAGACCCTGCTTTTTGGTCTCATTCAAGTTCCCCTTGCAAGCATTGCTGGGCTGCCACAGGCCAAGGCTGTTCCTTGATGGCTAAGCCCTTTCCCAGCCTCATGTGTTTCCTTTCTATTCTGCCCCAGCAGCCCCTCTCCTGCTCATGAGGTCTGGTAGAGCCTTCTCTGTAAGGGGCAGTGAGTCCTAGCCCCTGCAAAGTTTCTGCAGGGTGGGACATATGGGTGGGGACAGGTTCTGGTACCGCTTGCCATCCTCAGACCGATACATACATCATTAGGCACCAGGAACTCCTGGGAGCTGCTCTGGGAACTGGCATCCAGGCCTGGGAGCAAGACAGGGATGTTAGCAATGGTGAAGTAGGTCTCCAGTAGGTTCATGCCCCCTCCTCAAACCCATCCTAGGACAATCAGTAGCTCCGGGGACAAACATGGAGTATCCCTGGTTAAAGCCAGGGAGGAGAAGACATAGGCACCATTCATAATTTGGTGCTAGTGCTTTACCACTGCAGGGTTGGGGGGTACTGGTGAGTGCAGAGATCACAGGAAATCAGTGAGAGGGTTGTGCTGGAGGGAAGGTAGACATGCTGGGCAGGGGGATGGGACTGAAGAAGGTGCAGGAAATGGGGACCCCTTCATCAGGGTCAGCTGTATGGGTAGGTCAGAAGGGGCACCCCACATCCCCAGCCTTGGCGGGGGCATGGGAGATGCTCACCTGGCATCATGGCAGGTGCATGGCCCAGAGAGGCAAAGGGGAGCGTGTGCCCTGACAGCTGCTGCAACTTCGTCATCTGCCCAGGCAGTGGGAGGAGGAAAGAGGTGTTAGGGGTGATAGCCGATGGTCCCTTGTGCCCCTGTCAGGACTGGACACTGGCACCCAGGGCCTCTCAGGATGGGAATCCCCAGCAGCACCTGGCCTGGCAGGCATGGGCCCAGTGCTCACAGAAGCTGCCATAGGGACAGACTCACCTCTGCAGGAGAGACCCCACTGTACTGGCCCTGCATTGAGAAGCCCTGGGGAGAGAAAAAGAGGCATCATTTGTGGGCCAGGTGGAGACCACAGTCTCAGCCCCACTCAGGGCAGAGAGACCACCATGAGTCCATCAGAGTTGCCCCTTGCTGGCAGAAGCTGCTCTGTGCCACAGTGGGGTTGTGGCCTCTTACCTGGTTGGCAGAGAGCAGGATGGTGCCCAGGGAGAGGCCAGGGTGGTAGGGTATGGTGGCCCCCTTCGGAGGTGACTGGAGACAGAAGGAAGGAGGTGGAGGGGATCGCAGATGAGGCTGAATGCCTCTGAAGCCCCATGGACCCTTTGCCCCCTCATGACCCCAGCAAGCTGGGCACTGCCCCCAGCGCCACTGAGGCGGGGTGCTTCTATGGGTTTCCATGCAGGGGGACCATGGTGATTTGGTCCAGGTGGGCACAGGGAACCTTGGCAAAGGGGGAGGTTGGTAGCACATGTGCCCCTGGGTGGAACATGGGGCTCAACAGGTACCTCCAGGATGACGGCGCAGATCTGCCTCACACACTGGATGATGGTGTCCGGCACGCCTGAGACGGTGACAGCCCGTTCGGTGGAGTTGGGTAGCAGGTCGCCAGCCACCTGCACTTGTGCTCCTGTGCTCTGGAGGGAGCAAAGGAAGATGCTGGCAACCCTCAGCCATGCTCTGTGAGGGGTCAGCATCTCACACCTGCCCTGTCCCCTCCTGAGCCCCAAAGGACCATTGCAGGACCTGCAGGGTGATGCTCTCTGCTCCTGCATCCCCTGCATTACTTCCTACAGTGCCCGAAGGACTGTGGCAGCTCCTGCACTAAGGACTCTGTGCCCCTGGGGGAAAATGGGATCCCACAATCAGGGCACCCTCAGCCTCACCTCCCGGATCTCCCGGATCTTAGCTCCTGCCTTGCCAATGAGGGAGCCACACTGGCTAGCTGGGATGACGAGGCGCAGGGTCACTGGTGCTCTGCCTGCTGGCACTCCATCGCTCCCTGCTCCCAGGTCCTACAATAGAGGGGCGGTGCAGGGTCAGACCCCCAGGATCTTGCAGGTGTGGAGGCACCCAGCAGGGTGTGGGAGGGCTGCCTACCTCCTCCAGCTTGAAGGCAATCATAGAGACAGCTCGGAAGACGGCATCAGTTGAGCCAGTGATGGTGGTGATGCGTTCAGGGCAGGACCCCTCTGAGATGGTGATGCGTGCACTGCTCTGGGGACAGTGTCACACCCCGTTAGGGATGTCACAGGTCCTGTGCTCCATGACTTCTCCCAGGTATGGGCTTATCGGGGAAGATCGATGCCTTCAGATCTGAGCTTTCCCCCTCCCACTGCCCCAGGCCAGCCTTCTCTGGGGTGCCACTGTGTTTCCCCTGGTTCCACCCGGGATTCAGGGCCCAGGCACGTGGGAGCCACCAGATGCAGGCAGCACAGGCATCAGGACCTGGCAGTCCCCAGCATGCCCTTACCTGCTCTCGTATCCTCTTAACAGTCTCTCCTTTCTGCAGGAAAAGGAACAGGGTGGGTAGTCAGGTACAGTGGAGCCTGGGGCTGACAGTGCCCTGAACTTCAAATCTTACCTTGCCAATGATGCTGCCGATCTCCTGCAAAGGGAGGGATGAGAATAGCCTCATTAGCAGGCAGCTCCCTGCCTGCCACATCCCTTCTCTGCCCACAGCCTGGCACACCTGCAATAGGCAGGCCCTGCCCTGGGGCCACTGGGATACTGGGTGCCTTAACTGGAGACATTGGAGCATGGGAACGGGCCCCTCCCTGGCTTAGAATGGGGAAAGAAATCCTTCTGGGAATACTGTCCCCAGAGGATGTTGGGAGCAGGGGAGGAAAACAGCATGGCAAGGAGCTGGATCTCCAGCATGGCCCCTCACCCCAGGCATCACTGACTCCCCAGCAGCGCTGAGCACCCCGCCATTACCTTGCCATGCATGAGCATGCGGAGTGTCAGGGTGATGCTGAGCTCTGTCTCCTCGGGGCTGCCACCCACGCCGCTGGCTCCATCCGGTGATGCCATGGCGGGAGGGCTGAGCCTGCGGCACAGGACAGTCTTCAGAAAGGAGGGAGGCACCGACTAACCCCCTATGCTGCCAAATATGCAGCTTGAAAATCCTATGGCTGGGAAATGGGGAAACTGAGGCAGGGGCAACACTGTGCCCTCCTCTGGCAGGGGAGGTTTGTATGGCCCCATGATACCCCACAGGCACCCTGCACACCTGGCAGGTGCTCCCGAAAAAGGACTCACTGCTAAGTGTCTGCCTGAGCTGCCTTCAGCCAGGAACTGGATGGATAGAGGGCAAGGGGAAAGGTGTGGAGAGTGGGCTGAGGGATGGGTGATCTTGCAGGCTATGTGAGCCTCCCTATTCCTCCTCCTCCCTTTCCCCTGCCGATGCGCAAAGTCCCAGAGGAAACCGAGGCAGGCTTCCTGATGGGGACTGCCAGCATCAGCCCGATGTAAACCATGGCTTGATGCCCAATACTGCTGCGCCGTTTCCCCCCAGGAGTACCCCAAGGCCCTCCCAGACCCTGTGCCTGGGAGCCGGGGGCGGCCAGGGCCCCTGGGAGGAGGACAATCGCCGTGTGTCCAGGCCCGGGTGGGTGGCTGCGGCACCGCTGGCTCCCGGCAAGCCGGGCGATGCCAAGCGGCTTTGAAACAAAGCACCCGTGTTGGGGCTGGGGCCGTGTCT
>VXBA01002231.1:135599-149387 GCA_013399895.1 Serilophus lunatus
TGGGTGGGAGCTTGAGCTGCGGACGCTGCGCTCGGAGTGTGGAATTTTTGGGAAAGGGGGATTGGTAGCACCCTGCGCTGGGGACTCAGGTTGGGCTGGCGTTTCGGTGGGTGGCTGCTCGGCACCCCTCCGTTCCCCACGTGGGGGGCCCCCGAGGAGAAGATGGAAGCGGGGAGCCGGGTGATAGGCAGAGGGGATGTGCCACCGGACTCCGCGCCAGCCCCGCCGCTTCCCACGGTGAATCGTCTCCCACGTCGAGTGCGGGGAAACCGAGGCACGGCGCTGTTCTGGTCCCGTCACGCTCTGCCATGTGTGTTGGGTGGGTGCTGCGGTGCGTGGGTGGTCGCCTGGCGGTGCACCCCCGTGGGTGGGTCCTCAGCATCCTGCCTGCGGCACCCTCCGAGCCCCGCCGCGCTGTGGCGCGGGTGCCGGAGCCCCTCGGGGGACTGCGGGGGCAGTGCTTAGTTTTAATTAAAACTCTCCCTGTGATCCTGCTCTGGCTCGCCGCATCCCCCGCTCTGCCAGCTTAATCCGCGGGCTGCTCCAGCCAAATTTAACAGGGCCTGGGGCGCCCCAATCTCCTTCTGGCCTCAAAGCAATGAACCTGCTCTTAAAAAAATTAGCATAAAATAAATTACATAATGCATATCTTCCCCCTTCCCCGAGAGGGGAAAGGCCTGAGCAGTCCACCGCTTGGAAAGCCCCGGGACACGCAGAGCACCTCCCTGTGCCAGGGAAAAGTCTGCTCCTGTGCTGCCTGGACGGAGGGTTCCCAAGGCTGGCTCTATCCTGGGGCACAGTAGGCGACTCCAGGGGCTACTTCCCTGTTGAAGGGGAAATTAAGGCACCCGGTGACCCCCGCTTATCCTGGGAGCCAGCATGCATCCAGGATGGCTCATGGCTCTGTCCTGCAATGGGATCCTCAGGTTGGGCTTGGCAGCAGGACGAGAAGCTTTGGGGTCCCAGCAGGACCGGGTCGTGGGGCTCAGGATCTAACTCTGTGCCAGATCCACTCCAGCACAAAGTCTGGCCGTGCCGGGCCGTTCCTCAGATGTGAGGGGCTTCACATGGCCGGGGAGGGTGGCGGCTCCTCAGCCTCTTATGGCGAGGAGCCACCTTTGGGTTTTTTTTCCTTCTTCTTCTTAAGCTGATTATTCCATTCGTCTTTCAAATTGGAAACAGAAACTGAAATTTCCCATGAAACAAATTCTGCCACCGCCTTATCCCCGGGGGGAAGAAAAAGAAAATGAAAATTTCAATTAAAGCCATTAGAGCCTCTGAAATGAAAGGGGTGAGCTGAAGCTGTTTGTGCACAGTTCCTCGGCCTGGGCTCTGTGTGGCCGGCGACTCTGGCTGCAGGGTGGCATCTGCGTGGTGACAGGGCAGGCGTTGTGTTGTGGGTGCAGGGGTGGCCATGTCCCCAGCTCTCCCTCACACTTCAAGCCACTCTTTTCCTTTTGTTTCGACTTCTAGCAGTGGCTCATATAAGAGGGGAAAGAGCATTTTGCTTCTTTGTGGACTTGGAGCACTGCAGCACAGCCCAGTGCTCTCTGCTGTCCGTCCTGAGGGACACCCCTGGTCAGGGGATGGCTCTTATGGGACCCCCGCCCTGGGATAAAGGGGTCCCAGGGATGGACGGGGGGAGCAGGGGGCTGCTCCCTGGGGAGATGAAGCTGGGGAAGAGGAAGGCGCCCTGAGCTGGTGTAACCCGAGGCACAGGAGGAATTCGCCAGGTCTGGGGGAGAAGGGGAAGCCTCGCCTGAAACAATAAAAGGAGCCTGACGACTTTGCCAATGTTATTCTGAGCTGGGAAAATATTACTGCTGAGCAAGAATAGGAGACGACAGCATTTTCCTGGGCTGGACCAGGTGATATGGAAGGTCTTGAGATGCTATGAGGAGACAGGGAGGAGGGTACCCCCAGGGAGACGGGGTAGAGGGGTCACCAGTGCCTGGTTGCTCTGCTTGCAGGCACAGGGGGCTTCCCGGTGAGAATGGAGCCACTGTGGCTATATCCTGTGTCACCAGCATCACCAGTTAGGACGCTGTTAGGAATGTGAACTGTGTGATGGGGTGGAGGTGGCTGTTGTTTCCCTCTGGGGATGGATCTTGTCTCCCTTGCTGGCTCCAGAAGATACATTTCCCACAAGGATAGGGACATTGCACCACTGGCCACCTCCTCGCTGGAGGTGACAAATGGTCCCCCAGCAACAGCAGAGCTTGGTACCCCAGTGTCCTGGGCTGCTGGCAACCGAGCTTGTCCCAGCACCACCTCCTCTCTCATAGGGTCATGTCAGGGGGATGCTTGTGCTAGGAGTTTCCCTGGGGTCAGCAGCAGCAGCTGCTGGCAGTCTTCCGGGCTGGAGGGTGTTTGGGGACATGGCTGTGCTCATCAATGGCGCTTTGTCCTCCTCCTCCTCCTCTGTCTGGCGGTCACGGTGGCCTGGTTTGGGGCAGTTGCTGGGATGGGTTTTCAGAGCCCTGTGAAACTGAGCCATTCCCTCTTGCTCTCCCCCGCTGTGGCAGCTCTGTGGGCGCCACTGTGCTGCCTTGCTGACCCTGAAAGTCATTTCCCACTGGAAACCAGTCATGCCACTTTCCCCACAGTGTCGTCACCATGAGGGTTCCCTTGGCATCCCACAAGGTTCAGGTTTGGACCTGCTTTGGGGGCTTTGATATCAGACCCTGTTTCTTTAGGAGGTGATGTCCATCCCAGAGACTGAATGCCCATGCCTCTGCCCAGGTGCCATGCCTATGCTGTGCTGTGAAGAAAACTTCTCTGTCAGTGAGATCTGGTGGCAGTGGCAGCAGCAGGCTTTGGGTGCCGTGGCACTGGCTGGGTGCCTGCTATTGTGTCCTCAGCTGGCACTTGGCAGGAACAGGACCTGTTTTCTGCCCACCCCATGTCCGGTCTCACCACCCTCCCAGCTCAGCCCAGCTCACTGTGGCACAATCACAGTAGGAGTCTGGAGCGGTTTGGCCAAGTCCTGCCTGGGACCCTGCTACCCATTGGCTCTGCAGCTTTGTCCTTGGCTGGCACTCCAGCCAGGTTGAGGCCAGGATGCCCATGCCTCTGGGAAGGGATGGAGATGGATGCTGCTGTCTGGAGTGTCTGGGAGCAGCAATTCTGGCTCCAGGACAACTCTTTGATGCTCAGAGAACCCTTGACGGCTTGTCCTGAAGTTTCCCTCTCTCCTTGGCAGAGCTTTTGGGCACCAACCGCTCCACCCTCTTCTTTGGTCACCGAGGCTTCCTGGGCTTCCGATCTCTCTACTTGGATGAGTACCGTGATCGACTCTTTATCGGGGGAAAGGATGTGCTCTACTCCCTGCTCCTGGATGGGGCAAATACAGATGCCAAGGAGGTGAGCTGGATCCTGCTAAGTATCCCTTGGTTCTCCATCCCTGTGGACTCTTCACCCCTCTGAGTGGATGGTGCCCAAATGAGCCAGGCAAAAACATCCTTAAAGACTTGTCCTGGGGATGTCCCCCTCTCAAGTGCCCTGAAATGATTCTGAAAACTTGAAGTGACTGGTGAGGGTGTTCTGGCTGTGATGGCTGGAGGGGAATTAACCAGCAATAGTTGTGATCAGCTGCCTAGGAGACTTGTGGTGCAGCCCACCAGTGATTCCTGGGTGCTGAGCAGTGTTTTGGACCTTACTCTCCTAAAAAACTGCCACTGGGAGAGTGAGTGCTGCCCACCCCCATCTGGCATCTCCTTCACTGGCCAAATAGCCAGCTGAAAGCCTGCAGAGACAAGGAGCTAAAAGCACGCTCTACTGCAACAAGCTGTGCCAGGGCTCAGCTGGCAAAGCCCCCAGACTGCTGCTGGCTCCTCAGCTGGAGAGGTGACAGATTGGAGCAATGGTGCTGGGTGGTCCTTCACCCTCTCCACTTTGACGTAACTGTTTTTCAAACAAGGCTCTGAGCTGTTTCTATCCAGAGAAAGGGGAAGGGGAAATGAAGTGCCCCTCAGTGTGATGGGTCACTGTGATGGGGTCAAGGGCTTGTGTACCCAAGCTGCCCTTGGTCTGAGAGCTGCCAAAAGCTATGTGAGACATGGACTTCATTGCTCCTGCTGTCTCCCAGCATCCTTTCCTCAGGCTACCCAGAAGCCCACCCCTTTCCAGGCCGGCTCCAGTGTCCACAGTGTCCACCCAAATCCAGTCTTGCTTTGGGCTGTGACTGCTGGGGTGCCTCTCTCCAGGAGGAAGAGTCCTGCCTGGGGTTTCAGGGTGAGAACCCTGGGCTGGGTGGGCTCTGTGGAGCCGTGGTCCCTCTCTCTGTCCCCCTCTCCATGTCCGGGGACATGGATTTGCAAGGCTGAGTTCCTGCTGTCCCCACTCCCTGCTCCAACAGGTCTTTTGTGTTTCAGATCTACTGGCCACCCCTCCCAGGGCAGACAGAGGAGTGTTTTCGGAAGGGGAAGGACCCAGGGGTGAGTGTCTCTCAACACGTGCCCTTCCCTGAGCTGGGTGGTCTCCTTGTATCAGATGGCTCCCTCTGCACTGGGGCTGTGCCATGCCATCCTGCTGGGGGTGGCCCCATGGGGCTCACAGCCCACACAATGCCAGGGCAGAGCATGAGGGAAACTGAGGCAGAGAGTCAGCAGCCAAGCCTGGCCATGTGGTAGGCTTGCTGTAGGTTCTAGAAATCCTGTCTCCATGGCTGTATCCAACCCTGTGGCCGCAGAGCAGTGGCCAGTGTGCCCCAGCATGGCTGCGCTGTGAACAGGGATAGCCAGGCTCCACGACCTGAGCTTGGAAGGACCACAACCCCATGCTGTGATCCAGACCCCAAAAACAGTCTGGCCCATCCTGGCTATCCTCATTGGTGGGAAATCTGTGATTCAGTCCAGATCAGTGACCTCACTCCCTAAATATCACCTCTCTTTGCATCCCCCTGCCCCGATATGAAACAGGACTATGGTGGGGAGAAAGTTCCCGAGGCTCCCCCAGTCCAGATGAATTGCTCCCGGGAGTCCCCGTCCTGCTCTGTGTGTTTATTTTACAAGCTCTCACCGACAGATTCAAGCCGGGGCAGGCTCAACTTTTTATTTTTCTTGAACATATATTTTTTTTCACTTGCTATTTTAGAGGCTCTTTGCAAAGAGAAAATAAACAGCAGGAGGCTGGGAACCCCTGGGGCGGCTCGGCAGTGGTGTTCCCAGCAGATGAGGGGCCTCTCGTCCCGCCAGGGGGGACAACAGGGGCAGGCGGGGCTGGCGCTGGCCAGGGGGAGCTGCCGAGCAAACGGTGGAGAAGGATGGAAGCCCTTTTCCAGTGGGAACTGCCAGGAGAGAATGTGCGAGGTCAGAGGTGGCAGGTCTCCAGCCCTCGGAGCGTCATTACTTCTGTCCACCATAGAAGGGGACAATTCCAGAGAGCAGCAATTGAGGCTATACTAGAGGCAGCCCAGGATGCCTGTGGGTTTTTGTCTGTGGTGTTTCCTCCTTTTGTTTCAACCCTGGCGTGAGCAGGAACACGATAAGAAAGGATGTTCCTGCATTTGGTCACGTCCTGGGCGCCAGGGGTTTGCAGCTTGCTGGGCTCCCCTGGCATGGGCTCGTATGACAGAGTGAGTGCACAGGTGCCCATGGGCTGGAGATGCCCAGGTTCTGGCTGGATCCTATGTGGTTTTCCTGGGATGCCCTTTGTGGCAGGAGGACCACTAAAAAGCCCTGTCCTTTTGCAGTGGGCTGGGCACCACTCAGATGAAGACTGTGCAAGTCCTGTCATTGGGTACAAGCTGCCATCTCACACCCCTTGCACCAGGGTGGGAGCAGAGAGCCTGGGTGCAGCCCAGGGAGCCAGGCCTGGGGATCACCCATTGCTATAGGGCCCCAGGCAGAGGCAGGGAGCTGGGGGTAGGCAACACACTGATACCCTGTGACTCTTCCTCTCCCCTGCTGTCCCCCCAGACTGACTGTGCCAACTATGTCCGTGTGCTGCATCCCTACAACCGGACTCATTTGCTGGCCTGTGGGACAGGTGCCTTCCACCCTGTCTGTGCCTTCATCTACGTGGGGCACCGCGGCGAGGTAGGGCAGCACTGTGGAGGGTCCGCCCCCTGAGCATCCATGGTGGGATACCCCTGGGAGGTGGATTCCCATCACCTGTCTCCCTCCTGAGAGGCCTTGGGACTGCCTGGGGATGCTGGCTGTGGTGTTTCCCCCATCCTGAAGACCGATGGGAGACGGTGTCGGAGGCAGGCAGCTCCCTGTTGTCCCTACCCCCTCCCTCAGCTCACCCATCTCTCTGGGTTGGCATCCCCCTTCCAGACATGTCCCCAGGGGCTGAGGCATGGCTGGCATTTCCTCCTCTCTTACCTCTGCTCATAAATCAAGTTGACTGGGGTGGAATGGCAGGGCCTCCTGTTCCCTCCTCACAACTTGGTGCCATGTGGGCAGCAGGAGCCCTGCCTGTACCATGATGACTGACCAGGCTGACAGGCAAGCAGTGGGCCTGGCAGGTCCCTCCAACTGCTGCACATCCTCATAGGATCAGTCTTGCCTCAAAAAGCATGGATCCCGCTTCCCAACAGACCCTTTGGGTGTGCTGGTCCCTGAGGATGCTTGCAGCAAAGTGCTTGCGATCTGGGCAGGGACCAGAGCCAGCCCCTGCGTGCCCAGGCACAGCCTGGAGCTCACCTGCCTGTTCCCCCTCCCCAGCACACCTTCAGCCTCGACTCTGCCAGCATGGAGACCGGCCGGGGCAGGTGCCCCCACGAGCCCAGCCGTGCTTTCGCCAGCACCATCATTGGTGGGTTGTCTTCCTTGGGATCTGTGAACCTCTGGGGTGCAGGGCAGGGACAGTCCCCGTGCCAGCCAGCTGGGTGTTTTTGCAGGAGGGGAGCTGTTTGCCGGCCTCACTGCAGACTTCTTGGGACGTGATCCTGGTGTCTTCCGCAGCATGGGGACCCGCTCTGCCTTGCGCACCGAGGTGGACCAGCGCTTACTCAACGGTAACAGCTCCCCTCTGCCCCTTCCTCCCCCCTGGCTGCCCCAGCCTTGCAGTGGCTGGGGCACCCGTTGGCCACAGTGCAGCATCCCTCATGCCAGGTATGAGCAGGGAAAGGCACTGGGATAACAAGGTCTGGGGGGTCCTCCTGGCTGGCATCCAGCCCTAGCACAGTGTGGGGCTGCAGGGGGTGGTTGTGCCCTCTCACCCCACCTGATGTGGGCGGCTCTTGCTTGTAGACCCCAAATTTGTGGCAGCCCACTTGATCCCAGACAACGATGATCGGGACAATGACAAAGCCTACTTCTTCTTCACGGAGAAGGTGGTGGAGGCAGGCAGCCAGGAGCACACCATTGTCAGCCGTGTGGGGCGTGTCTGCGTGGTAAGATGGTGGCAGGGACTGTGGGAAACAGGGATGTACCAAGTCACAGCAGTGGCCCTGATGCTTCCTGTCCCTGCAGAATGATGCTGGTGGCCAGAGGGTGCTTGTCAACAAGTGGAGTACCTTTAACAAAGCTCGGCTGGTGTGCTCTGTTCCTGGCCCTGGTGGTATTGACACCTACTTTGATGAGCTGGGTAAGGGGTGCCTGGAGCTGTACCTCACCAGGGCTAGTCCTTTAGATGGTGGCTTCAGAAAACCCTGGGGATTCCAGGAGAAACCTCATGCTTTCATCTCCAGAGGATGTCTTCTTGCTGAGGACGAAGGATGGGAAGAGCCCAGAGATATATGCCCTCTTCAGCACTGTCAGGTGTGTGGTCAAGCTCCAGCCTCTGAGGACATCGAGCTGCAGCCACCCTGTCCCTGTCACCAAGGGTTGCTAGCTGCTCGCCAGCTCTGCTGTGGTCTGTCCATGGCTGTCAGTGCTCCCATGAGCCCCACTGCTCACCGGCACCAAGCATGGCTCTGCTCATCCCGTTCTCCATCCCCTTTCAGCCACGTCTTCCAGGGCTCTGCCGTCTGTGTGTACCGCATGGCCGACATCCGGGAGGTCTTCAATGGGCCCTTCGCCCACCAGGAGAGCCCTCACCACCAGTGGGGTGCCTACGAGGGCAGGGTGCCCTACCCACGGCCAGGTGTGGTGAGTGACTCCCTGGAGCTCTTCTAACTGCTCTTCTGGGGCGGTGGTGGGGCTATTCCCCATCTTCTCACAGGCTGGGATGATTCCCTATGGGATCCACCTCTGGTCAGCTGGGGACCAAGGTCTGGCAGAGGGGTGGAGAAGATGGATTCCAAATTGGAAGGCGAGGAGGGACCCAAGCCAGCTCTGAGGGGTGAATGGAGGGGGAAGGAGGGATGGGTTCTGGGGTGGCTGGGCTGAGCTGAGACCTTCTCATTTCCAAAGTGTCCCAGCAAGACCACCAACCAGCCCCGGCGGCAGTACAGCACCACCAAGGACTTCCCTGATGAGGTGCTGCACTTTGCCCGCGCTCACCCCCTCATGTACAAGCCTGTGTACCCCCGGCACCGCCGGCCCCTCCTAGTGAAGACTGACCTGCCCCACCGGCTGCGCCAGATCGTGGTGGACCGGGTGGAGGCCGAGGATGGGCAGCACGACATCCTCTTCCTCGGGGCAGGTGAGCAGCAGGACCAGCGTGCAGGAAGGAGCCTCAGTGCTGGGGCTGCCAGTGGGCACACCCCTGGGCTGCACAATGGCAAAGTGCTCACACCTCCATCCTCCTCGGCCCCTAGATGCTGGATCAGTGCTGAAGGTGGTGGTCCTGCAGAAGACAAGCTCAGCTACAACTGAAGAATTCATCCTGGAGGAGCTGCAGGTTTTTAAGGTGACATTTCCTGCCCCTCTTGCAAGGGAGCAGGCAGTAGGATGAGCTCATGATGTGGAGAAACATGAGGATGGAGGCTCGGGGCTGTGACTGCAGTGTTGGGCACTGGAAGATCTCAGGGCTGTGAGGGCAAAGGGTGGCCAGGGGTGTTTCCACCCTCCCCAAAACATCCTGATGCCCTCCTAAGCCCTGGCAGCTCTGGATGAGCTCTCTGTGGTGAGGTTTACCCAGCCTGACATCCGCTCTCCTCCCCTGCAGATGCCCGTGCCCATCACCCAGATGGAGATCTCTGTCAAGCGTGTGAGTACAGACATGGCTTGGCCATGGGGCTAGGGACTGAGCTGCATGGTGTTTGCCCTGGGAGGGTCCTATCTGGTCCCTTGGGTGCTGTGCCCATGGAGGCTGTCAGCATCATCACCTTGTTGCTGTTTCCTCAGCAAACGCTCTACGTGGGCTCCAGCCTGGGGGTGGCCCAGGTACGGCTGCACCGGTGTGAGTCCTATGGCTCAGCCTGTGCTGAATGCTGCCTGGCCAGGGATCCCTACTGCGCCTGGGACGGCACTGCCTGCACCCACTACCAGCCCTCTGGCAAGCGCCGCCATCGCCGCCAGGGTGCTCGTCATGGTAACCCTGTGCACCAGTGTCTGGACCAGAACCTGACTGGTGAGAGACAGAGGGCCTCACAGGGCTGACGGGCTCCTCCAGGTGCCCCACAATGTCCTTGCATCCACAGCCCTCAGCATGTAGAAGGGCTTGCAGCCATCTGGGTGGGTTGGGGAACCCTCATCTCCCTGTCCCTCAAACTGAGGGGTGCCCCAAGAGAAGGTGGGTCCTGCAGGGGCTGGGGTCTATCCACAGGGAGAGAAGGGGGATAAAGCCACACGGTGGCCCAGAGAGGGCTGACATGTGGGCAAGTGGAAGCCTGGCTCTGCCCTCCTCGTGAGCTTGTGCCTGTCTTCACTCCAGTGGATGATTTTGAGAGCATTGAGGAGAAGATGCTTTACGGGGCAGAGTACAACAGCACCTTCCTGGAGTGCGTGCCCCGGTCCCCACAGGCCAGTGTGCAGTGGTTTGTCCAGAGACCCCCTGATGAGCAGCGGGATGAGGTGAGGCTCCCCCTGCTCCTGCTCCCTCTATGGGGACACGGGAGGGATGTGGGGCCAAGCCTGGACCCTCACAACCTCATGGTGGCTGACAGGTGAAGACGGACGAGCGGATCCTGCAGACAGAGCACGGGCTGCTCTTTCGCAGACTGCACCGGCACGACACTGGCATCTACTACTGCAAAACGCTGGAGCACGGCTTCACCCAGACCGTGGCCAAGACATCCCTGGAGGTGATCACCAGTGAGCAGCTGGCACACACTTTTCCCCAGGAGTGGGGGGACGAGCCCTCACGTCTGCTCTGCACTGAGCACCGGCCGGCGCCACAGGCTCCCAAAACCTGGTTCAAGGACATCATGCACCTCATCAGCTCCCAAAATCTGTGGCGGGTGGAGGAGTACTGTGCCCGCCTCTGGTGTGGCAGCCGCCCCCACCGCAAGAACAAGCTGGCCCAGGCCAAACTGGCCCTGGCTGGTGTGGACACGGGCAAGAAGAGACGGATGGCCAAACCCCATGGCGAGAGGAACCGTGTGCCCCGGCAAGCGCCAGCCACTTAGGGCAGGGTGAGGACTTGGGGTGGCCGTGGGTGTGCACCAGCTGCCCAGGCTGCTGGTGGCCCTGGGGGCCTCCTGCCCTGGCAGGTGGCTTGCAGTGGTGCCAGCCTGGTCCCCCTGAATGGAGTGGATGGGTAGGCCTCTGTTACCCTCGGTGGCTGCAGGGTCATCTCCAAAATGGGTGGTGAGGTGGGATGCATTGGCCCCCTCCTTGTTCTTGCTGAGTGCTGTGGCAGGTGGGGACCACGATCCCTGCACAGGCTGGGGCTTGGCAAGTGCAGGGGCACTTCTGTCACCCCAGGAGCTCGCTGGCTTCCTCCAAGAATGAAGGGGCTGAGTGTGGCACCGCAGGGAGTGGCTGATGGCTCCCAGGCTCTTTCCACGCCAGCACAGAGCCTGGGGAAGATGATGCCTACTCTTATAGGGGGAAAAACTGAACACCACTGCAAAAAGCCTCTGTGTCCAGGATGAGCCCTGTCACTTGCTATGCCTGGGGAGCTGGAGCCGTGCTGTGCCACTCAGGGCATACCCTAGGGGACAAGGCTCCTTTCTACCTTCCCTTGGCACCAGGACTCGCTCTGCAGTGCCTGGGTGCAGCTCCTCACTTCCCCTCTGTCTCCACCCCAGCTACAGTTTTAGGGCTGGACAGGGGCAGGAAGAAAAGCAAACGGCTGCAGGCAGGTTAGACCTGTTCCTGGATAAACACGGGAGAGGCACTGATGCCACCCTTGTCACTGTGCCCAGGTAGGAACAGGGACAGGCAGAAGGCAGCCACAGCACATGTTGGGGGGGGCTGCACCGCAGCCAGGGTGCGTTTCTGCTGGTTGGTGGCCCTGCAAGGCCGGGTGGGGCGAGGCTGGTTTGAGTGGGCTGGTGGAGCAAACCAGGGCCTCCCCCAAGTGCAGGGGTTGGGGGAAGGTGCATGGGGGAGGGTGCTCCTTGCTTTCCTCACCCGACATGAGCTCACTTTGGTCAGCCCGGGATGATAAAGATCAGCCCCTTCCTGAGGCAGAGCAGCCCCACACAATGGTGTGAACCACGGCCCCGCCGAGACGGGCATTGTTCAGAGCCGGAGAAACGGGAAAGAAAAATAATAATAATAATTAAAGGCCCTAAATAGCTCACACAAAGCCAGGTCGTGATATCATCTCTCCTCCCTGTGTGTGTGTGTGTGTGTTTGTGCTGCAGCAGTAGAACAGCACAGCTCGCTGGGAGCAAAGTCCATCAGCAGCACTGCCCCCTCACCGCGCTGCACGGAGAGGGGCTGGGGGTCCTGGCCCCCTTCTCCAGCTCCCCATCCCACCTCTCTTGTAAATTCCAGGTGCCTGCTCCTGGGATAGGAGGGCTGCGGGCTGGGACGTGTTCTGCACGGAGGGGAGCCATGCTGGTAGTGCTGATTTATGGGGCCAGACCAGAGCCAGGCACGTGGATTTGGATGATAGCGGGCCTGGGGGGCATGGGAGGATGACAACCAACAAGTGGAGACAAGGAGGGACCTGAGTGTAAAGCCAGAAATGAGAGACAGAAGTCTGTTTCCTCAGGACCTGGATTAAACAGCTCTGCAGTGCCTGCACTGACCTGTGCTGGAATGCCTGAACAAGGGACTCCCTGTGCTCCACAGAACAGAGGACGAGCTGCTTCTCTTGGAGGAGGCAACGAGAGGGGTCCTGAGGCCACGCTGTGTGTGGGACCTGACCCTGTGGTGAGCTGTGAGAGGCTGGAGGTGGCACTGGGGCCAGGAATGCTTCAAGCTGAGCAGGAACAGAGACCAGAAGAAAACAGCCCCCCAAAGGGCCTGTCCTGCCTCCTAGCAAATCCCCGGGACGGCTGAGCCTGGCCCTCCTTGGTAGATTTATACCAGGAGGGACTGTCAGGGCTGCTGCACACAGCGTTCTGCAGGCTTCCAGCCTCGTCTCTCTTGATCGCCAGCAACTGAGGCAACCTGGGTTCCTACAAACTTTCAGGTGCTGAACGACCGCGAACACATCCTGATGGCCCGGGGAGCGGAGGGACACGGCACCCTGCGGGGCACACGCCCTCCCTGGGGCTCGGGGCTGTCCCGGGGGAGGAGCAGCGTGAGGGGGCGCTGGGGTGTGTGTGGGAACGGCTGCAGAACAAAGGCATGAAGGGGGGGACAGGCATAGGCGCCGTTCCCACTCCTATTTTTATCCCACTTCCTAAGGAAGTGCAGCGCGGGGGCGCAGGATCGCCCTGGGAGCCTTTCAGCGTCCGAGGAGGAGAAAGTGGAGCTGCTGGACAGGTCAGGGCCCGCACCGGTGGCCCCAGCCTCGCCAGCAGCCCTCACACCTCAGTGCAGAATCCCAAAATCAGTGAGGTTGGGGAAGACCCCTGAGACCGTCGAGTGCAACCTGTGACCAAACACCATCGAGTCAACTAGACCCGGCACCGAGTGCCACATCAGCCTTTCCTTAAACACCCCCAGGGACAGTGATCCATCACCTCCCTGGGCAGCACATTCCAATGTCTAGCCAGGCTTTCTGTGAAGAAATTCTTCCTGATGTCCAACCTAAGTGTCCCCAGAGGCAGTTTGAGACTGTGTGCTCTCATCCTGTCGCTGGCTGCCTGGGAGAAGAGTTGGAGCAACTCAGCCTCTCAGCACAGGGCGGCCCCATCATCATCACCAGCTCCTTCAGCTGCCTTTTGAAAGGAAAACTCCTCTCCTCAAAGCTAAAGCATCTTCTGGGTTCTGACTTCAGGAGTTTGAAGACTGGATGAGGCACTTAGTGTCATGGTTTGGATGGTGGGTTGGTGTTGGGTTATAGGTCGGACTCAATGATCTCAAATGTCTCTTCCAACCAACCTTGTTAATACTGTGAGTACTGTGATACTGTGACTTTCAAGTCATGAATTCAGAAGCTGGAGAGACAGTTGCCTACAATACACTACACAGACTCCCAAGCCTAAAAAATACCAACAAACAACGCCACAAACAAACAAAACAACAACAAACCCCTCACCCCACCAGGCAGACGCACCCACAGCGTCGTGCTGGGTATTTCTTTCCACCTAAGGTGCACATTTCCAGAGACCTTTGTTAGGAGCACGACGTCCATCCCCCCACCTCAGACACCCTCAGCAGCGCTGCGAGGGGTTGCAATAAGCAGGTCCTCCTTCAAGGCACGGGGGGGGGGGGCAGACCTAAAAAGCATTTCAAGCACCTCAAGGGGAATAAAGCTCACTAACAAGCGCTATCCACTAAACTCCATAGACAACACATAGAAGCAGCAGCACAGAGCGAGCAAAGAGAGAAGGGGCGTAACTCAGCAGAAACCACGGAGGAGCGGGATGTGACAAGGTCTATTGTTTCGAACGCGGGCACTTCCCCCACGACCCGTTTCCCGGGTCGCTCCCGCTCCCGCTCCTCCCGCCCG
>VXBA01002231.1:149664-268237 GCA_013399895.1 Serilophus lunatus
GTGAGGGTGTGGGGGGCGTGGGGTCTGGAGGGTAAGGGTCTGTGGGGGGGTCCAGAGGCGGGACAGAGGTTTTGGGCAGGTAAGGCTGGGTATGGGGGTGCGGATGTGAGTGGGGGGCAGGGATGGGGTGAACGAGAGCATTGTGAAGGCTGCAAGTGGGCTCTGGGAATACTTGTCTGGGGTCTGAGGTGTTTATGTTCTGAGGTGCCTTTCTCTTTGTGTGTGTGGGCTGATAAACTGGGTGGGTCTCCGTGGAAAACATCTGGAATACCGTGAGGTGCAGCACGAAGCATTCCCATGGTTTGAAAAAACACCTTGGAATATGGCTGAAACACAGGCAGGGGCAGGTGTATGGGCTGCCCTGTGCTGCAGAGACAGCTCTGGTGGGAGATACCGGGGGACTGAGGACAACCTGTGTCACCTGGGGCACGTGGGGGGTGTCCCCACCCCTGCCATGGCTGGGACACCCTCTCCCCCAGGGAGCCCAGGAAAGGAGCTGCAGAGCCCAGTGTGGAGCAGCCAGGAGCACAACTGTCACGGGCATCCCCTTCCTGCTGTGTTGGAGGAGGTGGATTCTGTGGTGGAGTCCCAGAGTTGTTTCACGAGCTAGGATTTGGGGGCCAGAGCTGGTGTGGGCTGGGGCATTGCCTGAGCATTGTTTCAACACGTCTGAGTTGCTGCAGTGCAGAGGGGGCTCATTGCCTGGGAGCTGCTCTCTAGGATGGGGTGGTGACTTTTTGAGGCTCAGGGGGAGAAATTCGACCTCTGGAATTATACTCATCTCCTGTGCTCAGCAAAGGGTTCTGTCTGCTTTTGGTCTCCCAGTCTCCCTGGGTTTTGCTGCCCTTTATCCTCTTTACCATTACTCAGGGATTGCTGAAATCACTCTCATCCACTCCTCCTTCATCTCAGTAATGCTGAAGACAGGATGTGTTTTGGATTCTCACAGCTGGGAGGGAAGGTGATTTGCTTGGGAGATAATCTGTCTGGTCAGAGGTTTCCTTGGGGTATGTGGCAGTTTGGATGCAGAGGTGGCAGCTGGGACAGCTGTCAGGAGCGACCCACATGCTGCTCTCAGCCTTCGGCACATCCCATGAGCTGCCTGGCCCTCACCAGGGGGAGGTTGGGATTTTTGGGTGCCTTCCTGGTCAGGAAGAGTCAGTAGATCCAGGTTTGGGGTGCCTGCTGGGCAGAGAAGGGAGCCCGGGGAACATCCAGGCTGCTGACATTTGTTGTGTGTGCTCCTGGACACCAGAATGTGTCCCAGACAACCCAAATAATGTGAGATGCAGGTTTGGCTGTTCCATGAGTGACAGCAGCAGCAGCAGGACTATGCCTTTCAGGGATGCTGAAGTAATACCAAATATTGAGATATATTGGAGAAAAAAGCAGGGTTGGAAGGGACCAGGAAGGTGCTGGCAATTCTGTAAGAAGTACCATGCTTTTTGCTAAAGTAAGGAAGATGTTTTGCTCCCAGAAGTTTCCTCCCTCTTTTAATTATTTTAAGTTTGGTGTGGAAGCCTCTTGGGCTCTTCTCTTAATTGAGCCACTTACTTCAGGGTCCTTAAGTTTGTTGCTTACAGGGATGTTTCTCAGGATTTAATCCTTCTTATTGGTATTCCCTGGACTTCCTCCCAGGCTGTCAGCAGCCTTTGTGTGGGAGCTAAAGAAGTAGTTTTGCTATTCCAGTCTCGATCTTGCTAACTCCATGGGCAAGGTGTCTGCCTGAAGATTGGGCTGACTGCATTGCTTTGGCATCACAGTGGCAGCTGCTGCTCAGTTGGTGATGGCTGATAATCCTCTGGTCTCCTTGCTGTTGTCTCTGTTTCCCTGGTTATGTCCCCCTGTACAGGGAATTCTGTAGTCACTGGAGACAGGCTCTTACATTTGGTCCCACATAAAGAGGGAGATGAAGACCAGCCTTTCAGCACTGGGACTTCACTGCAGCCCTGTTGCTGTGAGCTGCTTTCCTTTCACTGTCTTTCACTAACAAGAACACAAATTTTCTTCTAAAATGTCCTGTGACCTATTCAGCCATTTTCACCTCTAGTGTGTGTGGTTTAGGTGCTCCCTGCTGCTGCTCAAAGTGGGGATTCGCTTCTTGGCAGGTCATCCTCAGTGGGTCAGGGGGCTGAAGGTGGGTCTGGCTGCACTGGGCTGTGGCAGGAGAGGGTTGGTTCAGGTCCTCTTGAGGAAGAGAGGATGATGAATTGAGATGAAGGTGGTCAGAACAGCTCTGCAGCAAGCAAGGACTCAACAGCTCTGCTGCTGGGACTCAGTGTGGTCCTGGTGCTGCTCTGCGGTGGGTTTTCTGGCTGCACCATGGCCTGGGACCAAGTGGGACCTGTGGGGGATGGCGGCAGCCGCTTTCCTCTCTGCTTTCTTCAGACAGAAGTAACCTGTTGCTTTTGTTCCTTTCCAGGTCTTTTCACACTCTTGGTGGAAGATTTTGGTGAGTCCAAGAAACCTTTCTTTGGAGTCAGTTTGTGCCTGACATTACCCCATCCTTTCTGATGGGCTTTACACCAGCTTCTGCCCTTTGTCTGCAGGGGTCAAAGGAGTGCAGGTTGAAGAGATTTATGATCTGCAGAGCAAATGCCAAGGGTAAGTCAAAGGCCTGCAAGTGTGATTTTTTTTTTTTTAAGTGAAATGGTCTGTGGACCTGGGAATTCATTGCCAGGCATTCAGAGGGGCCCATGTGAGCTCATCAGTGAGGGAGGTCAGTGCTGTAAGTGATGGCCTAGGAAGGCTTTGTCAGGTTTGAGGCAGGTGAGGGACATACTTCAAGGGATTCACCTCCCTCTCCCCATGGTCCCCATGGAGAGGTGCAGTGCCCACCATTGTTTTTGCAGTGTGGGATTTCTCCTTGTCCCAGTGCTGTTTTGAGGCTGTTGCTTCTTAAAAGCCATTGATGAACTCCTCTTGAGAATGAATACAAGGCGGATGGAAAAGGAGAGGTCATTTAGTGATCAGGCACTGTTCTGCAGGTCAGTCAGTGTCCAGGGAGGAATTTCCCATTTCTCTGTCTTCAGCCTCTTAAGACTTCTCAAACCCCAGAGTTTCTTGATTGATGGCTGAGCCAGGAGCATCAGCACAGTAGAGTGTCCTCAGTAATGTGGGGCTAAGGGAATTGTGCCAGGGATGGTTGCTTCCAGAAAGATGGGGTTGGTGGTTTTGCTTTTCCTCTCTGTCTTTTCTCTGCCTGTGGTTTGAAACAGAAAGTTTCTGGTGCTGGTCAGAGCAGCCCCACTGGTGTGGCTGGTCCAAGATGCTGCAGCTGCTGCCTTCTGTCCACAGCCCTGTGTATGGGTTCATCTTCCTGTTCAAGTGGATTGAGGAGCGCAGGTCTCGCCGGAAGGTCTCTACGCTGGTGGATGAGACGTCGGTGATTGACGATGACATCGTTAATAACATGTTCTTTGCTCACCAGGTAGGCTGGAGGTGAGGGAAAAGTGTGTGTGAGGATGTCTCCTGTGACACCTCCTGCTAGTAATGGGGCATCTCCTCTTTCCTGAGAGTGTCTTCACTGAGCTCCAGGTTGGAGGGAATCCAGTGAGGGCTGGGAGGCTGTGAGCAGATGCTCGTGGGGCACAGTGTGGCTCACTGAGACCGACCACATTCCTTCCATTCAGAGCTGAGGTTGGGTCGCTGCTCTCACGGAGTGGTTCTTGTGTCAGCACTTTTCAATTGTTATCAGCTGAGGGGATGTTGAAGGGCTGCCTTGTTCCTACTTGTTAAGATGGTCTTTGTGTCACCCTCCAGCTGATACCCAATTCCTGTGCCACTCATGCCCTGCTGAGCGTCCTCCTGAACTGCAACAATGTTGACCTGGGCCCCACGCTGAGCCGCATGAAGGATTTCACCAAAGGCTTCAGCCCTGAGGTAGGGGCGGGTGGGCAGGGCTGTGCACGGGTGTGATTCTGCCTCTCACTTCCCTCTTGGGTGATGTTCTAACCAGCCAGCTCATTCCCTACCCTCCATGGCTGCACACTGCAGCAGGATTGCCTCTTCTCTCTCATCTCCCTGCCTTGCCTTGCTCAGAGCCTTGGTCCCTTAGGCTGGCCATGGCTCTGAGCCTTCTGTCATGTTACTCCCTGTGATCAAAAGCCCTCTTTTCTCCCTTCAGACCCATTATAAAGTCTGTGTTTCTCTCTAGCTCTAATTTTTTCAGTAGAAATTTTGTGCTCTTTCCATCCTGAGCTTTATCTGTAAGTCTGAAGAACAGAGTGTGTGCCTGAAAGCTGCTGTCCTTGTCCTGTGTATGGATGGAGAGGGGGAGTGGGGGGGTGATGGGTGAAGCATTTTGCTTGTTTCCTGTCACTTCTCAGCTTTTCTCCTCTCTTGCTTGTTGGCTGTAGAGCAAAGGTTATGCCATCGGCAATGCCCCGGAGCTGGCCAAGGCCCACAACAGCCATGCCAGGTGAGTGAGGGGTATCTCCAGCTTGTTCTCACTGCAGGGGGAAGACTCTCCACTGACCTTTCTTGCCCTCACAGGCCAGAGCCACGGCACCTGCCGGAAAAGCAGAACGGTATCAGCGCAGTGCGGACCATGGAGGCTTTTCATTTTGTCAGTTATGTCCCCATCAAGGGACGGCTGTTTGAGCTGGATGGGCTGAAGGTCTATCCCATTGACCACGGTAAGAGCCTGCCTGACCCTGCTCGTTGACACAGGTGAATGGCACCCTGGGTGTGTCCACATGTATTGTTTTTCATTGCCACTTAGTGTTAGCTGATGTTAGCGGACAATCATTCCAATGGCTCCCAGATTTGTCTCGAGTCTTGACAGCTCATTTTGGAGCCCATGCATTGCATTGCTTTTTCCAGCCTTGCCATTTTTCTCCTCAGTTGTTCCGGGTTATGAGGTACTTCTGCAGCTCTGAAACTACATGGTATCATAAGGACAGTTTGTCTTTTCCTTACTGTCTCCTAGTGCCAAAAAACCGCTGTGTGTTGCGGCACCAGGTCTCAACACAAATCCCGGCTAGGTGCCTGGATTACTCCCTACTTTTACAACTTAACTGCTCAGCTCTGTCTTTCAGACACTTGTGTATTCCTGCCAGGACTTAGTTTCTGTCTGTTAAGCCCTTTGGTAAGGTACCATCATGTACTTGGCTTACTTAAGCACGGCACCAGATCCAGTGGCAGGTATATCCCAGCAGGAGCAGGATTTCCTTGGACTTTGTGAGCATGAGTCGGTGACTCTCTTGTGATCTGTAGGGTTCACAAGTCACCTCTCTGCCCTGCAGGTAGCTCACTTTCCATTCAGAAGGCAGAGGCAGGGGGTCCACATGTGAGCTGACATATGGTCTTGGGGCCCTTGCTGACTTGTCCTCTTATACAGAAGGGAGTCATGGGGTTGCCCCTGGTGAGGATAGCAGGATCTGCTCTGTGAGTCTGAAGCAGGAGCCCTGGCCTGCTTTGCTAAGTCCAACTCTGTCTTGTTATCCCAGGGCCATGGGCTGAGGATGAAGAATGGACGGACAAAGCCAGGAGAGTAATCATGGAGCGCATTGGTCTGGCCACTGCAGGGTAATGTCCTGGGCCATGGGCTGGCACTGGCCCCTTGCCACCTTTCCCTGGATTCTTTGTGCTGTGGTCTCTGAGCAGCAACTTGTGCAAGTCAGGGTGGAGAACATTGCCTGTGTAGAGGTGCAGGTGCTCTGTCTCATTGCCTTCTCTTGCATGCAGAGAAGCCGCGTTCTCTGTGCAGTGCAGAGTCCCTGCAAAGGGCTGCAAAGTGTATGAGTGGCCCAATTACGTCCCTGTTAGGTCAAGTCCATAGGAGAAGCAATGGTACTTCTGACCCAGAGATGGGCCTCTTGGATGCTTGGGCATGAGGGTGACCGAGCACTGACAGGTTGCCCAGAGATGTGGAATCTCCATCCTTGGAGATACACAAAAGCTGTCTGGTTGCAGTCCTGGTGACAAGCTCTGGGTGATTGTGTGGAGCAGATGACTTCCTCAGGTCCCTTTCCACCTTATCCAGCCGTTGACTCTGGGGGTGTTTTGTGCAGTGGCTGAAGCAACCTTGCTCTGCTTCATCAGCCAGTGTGAGGTTTGACTTGGTTTGGGGGAGAAGCCTTGGGTGTGTTGGTGTTAAATGCCCAGGCAGGAGGTGGGGATAGGGCTGGCAGCCTGCTTGCCCTTTGCTGGGGAACAAGCTGTCACTGCTGACCTGTGGCTGAGGCTTGCTGGCCCTTCCTGCAGGGAGCCATACCATGACATCCGCTTCAACCTGATGGCTGTGGTGCCCGACAGGAGGATGAAGTACGAGTCCAAACTGCACATCCTGAAGATGAACCGTCAGACTGTGCTGGAGGCCTTGCAGCAGGTAGGACAGCCCAGCCCTGAGGGAGTGTGAGCTTGGGGCAGGAATAGGCTGTTTTTAGGGCATCTCCCTGTATTATCAGGGCCCTAAATTTTGGGGTTTTGTTTGGCCTTGGGAGATGTCTTCTGGTAAGAGGGGATAACTAACTTTGCTGCTCAGCCTTTTGCTGCTTACATGGGAGGTGGCTCACCCATGGCACTGTTGGTTGTGCACCTAGACACTCAATAGTTGGCTCCCACTCACACACTGTCCCTTCTGCAGTGATTGAATGGGAGGGATGTGGTTTGGATCACCCCAATCCAGCATTCAGTTTCTGTCTGTCATTTGCCTTCAAGCTTATCCGAGTAACTCAGCCTGAGCTGATACAAACCCAAAAGTCTCAGGAGTCTCAGCCTTCTGAAGAGATGAAACCAGCCAGCAGCAAGACTGTGACTCCAGAGAGCACCCATCCAGGTAGGCCCCTGTACCAGCAGAGCTTGAAAAGTGGGAGGCTTAAGCCTGGGGACACTGGTGACAGCTGGAGGTGGGTGTGAGGGTCTGGTAAGAGCTCTTTGGTGGGGTGGGCAAGGGGTGGCAGGGGACATGGTGTAAAAGGTGACAGTGCTGCTGCTGAAAGCCTATGCTGTGCTTGTGTGGCAGATGGCACTGATGAGCCCACCAGCCAGGGCCACCCCATGGCCACGCAGAGCCCACCCAGCAAATCCAAACTAGTGTCAAAGACATCAGCAAGTGGCATCAACGGGGCACCTCCAGGGAACCCCAACCCCATTGTGCAGAGGTTGCCAGCCTTCCTGGATAACCACAACTACGCCAAGTCCCCCATGCAGGTAGGCTGGAGCTCCAGGCCAGCAGCACTCCTGACTAGACCGGAGCTGTTCACTTCCAGTCCCCCACCTCTGTGGGACTGTGGCTGTCAGCTGGCCTAAGCCTGGCCCAGCCTTGCAGCTTAGCCTGCCTGCCCTGGCATTAACGCAGGCTGGAAGGGGAGAGAGTCAATGAAGACTGACTGGCAAAGGAGGTTAGCGTTAATACGGGCCATCTGAGTGAGCAGGATGAGTCCCAGTGTTGGGCTGGACCAAGGACAGGTCCACTGGGCACTTCTTCCTGGCCCTGTTGCCGGCAGGCCTTCAGCAATTGTGTTTTGCAGGAGGAGGAGGACCTTGCAGCAGGAGTGGGTCGCAGTCGGGTCCCAGTCCGACCGCACCAGCAGTACTCTGATGATGAGGATGACTATGATGATGATGATGAGGAAGAAGTTCATAACACCAACTCAGCCATCAGGTGACAGCTTCAGCTGAGGGTGGGGGGCAGAGAGCTGACATTTGCAGAACTGCCAGCAGGTCTTTTTCCTGAGTACTGATAATCATGTTCTCCTTTTCACCTGCTGTTTCACTGTTCATTCACTGGATTTTGTGAAGCCCTGCTGTAGCTCTTCACAACCAGTCCTGTAATTATGTATTGGTAGCAGGCTTTGGGGCTTTGAGATAGCTCGGTTTTCCAGTGCCCTTTTCCAGTTCACCTCCTGGTGACAGTGTTGGTGTGCTGCTGTGAAAACCAGGAAGGTGGGGCCACAGCAAGAGTGCTTTTGGGGCTTTGGAAGAAGAACAGGGGTACACAGCACTGTGTACCCTCCAACTGTGTAGGGGTCCCTAGGACTGAGGAGTTCAGTGGCGTTGGCGTGCTACCAGAGCAGCTGGTGGCACTGGTGGTGATTCAGAAATGTTTCAGGCCTTGTTTCAACACAGTAGGCAGCTGAGACTGCGGAGTACAGAGCTGGCAGAAGCTGTGCTGGGCCCCCACCTCTTTTCCCCAGCTACTCACCTTCCCTGCTGTGTTTCTGGGCAGGTACAAGAGGAAAGGGCAGGTGAAGCAAGAGCATGTGGCAGGGGCTGCAGATGGCCAGCTCTCCGTCCTCCAGCCCAACACCATCAATGTCCTTGCTGAGAAGCTGAAGGAGTCTCAAAAGGATCTTTCCATTCCCCTGTCCATCAAGACAAGTGGCGGAGGTGCCGCTGTGGCCGTGGTCACCCACTCCCAGCCCTCTCCCACCCCCAGCAATGAGAGCACGGACACCGCCTCTGAGATTGGCAGTGCCTTCAACTCCCCACTGCGCTCTCCCATCCGCTCGGCCAACCCCACACGCCCCTCCAGCCCCGTTACCTCCCACATCTCCAAGGTGCTCTTTGGTGAGGAAGACGGGCTGCTGCGCGTTGACTGCATGCGCTACAACCGGGCTGTCAGGGACCTGGGGCCCATTGTCAGCACCGGGCTGCTGCACCTCACAGAGGATGGTGTGTTCTGCCCACTGGCTGCTGCAGGTAGGTGCAGTGTGATGTCTCCCTTGCAGGGACAGGAAGGTGTCCTTTTTTTTTGGGAGTGGATGCCAACCCTTTGCGATGGCTCCTAATGCTTCCTTCCCCTCTGTGCAGATGGGGGAAAAAGCTCCCCCTCTTCCATCAAACTCGGTGAAGAGGCCCCGGTCGTGATCAAACTGGACGAGAAGGAGGGCAGTGAGGCCAGTGACAGCAAAGAGAAGGTGGGACTTGGCAGGACCAGTGATCACCCTGGGGGGGAAAAGTATTCTCCCAAGGTGAGTTTTGTGCTGCGACAGCCCTGGGAACGTGGAGCTCAAGCTCACCCGGAGGCGCAGCAGCGCTGGCAGTGACTGAACCGCATGCGCACGCTGTCCCGCTCGCGTGTCGTCGCAGCTGTGCCTCGAGGCACAGGGCAGTGCAGGTTTTGTGCCTTGCATCATCTTGGGGACCTTTGCCTCGGCAGTGGGCACAGCCCCTGTCTCTGCAGCTGAGTGAGACATTCAGCCTGCTGTGCTCTCCTGTGGGCCAGGGGCTGTTGAGACCCTGCATCCCCAAATCCCAGCCTGCTGGTAACTTCAAGGCTTGTCTGTGCCCTCCAGCAAGGGACAGGACCAGGCTCAGGCAGCACAAGTGTGCCAAGGGAGGAGAGCTGGCTAGAAACTGCTACTCACAAGGGAAGTCTTTGGATTTTGTTTTTGAGGGGAAGCAGGCCCTGGGGTGTTTCTCAGCTGTTCCTCATCCCAGAACCAGGTACATGAGACTAAGGCAGAACCCAGCTCCCCTGGAGCCAGCTGTAGTGAGTTCCCTACAACGAACTGGTCTCTGTTTTCCCCTGTTGAGTGCTTTTCCTTTGATGAATATTCCCTTTCCCAGTGCAGAGAGGAATGCCTGCCAGCTCACCCTGCTGGCTCCTGGGCTTTGGCTGGGTCTTTGCTCATGTTTGGTCTACTTGATCCTGGTAGGAGCTGCTGGCATTGTTGAAGTGTGTGGAGGCAGAGATTGCAAACTATGAGGCTTGCCTGAAGGAGGAGGTGGAGAAGAGGAAGAAATTCAAAGTGAGTTGATGGCTTGTTTGCTTCTGTCTGCGGTGTTTTTATGTAAAAATGGAGAGTGGTTCAGCTGAGAGTGGCAGTGGGGAGCATTCAGAGTCCCTTCCTCATTATCAAACAGGCCCAAACCGGGGAGTCTGCCCCAAGGCCTGGCAGGATTCCTCCCCTGCCCACCCTTACCTCTTCTCAGATGCCTTTTTTGAAAAATGCTGACATCTGAACTGGGATGAAGACAGTCCCAGTTGTGCACTGACTCAAACGAGGCTGGAAGATGGGTCCCTTCATGCTCTGGTTTCCTTGGCCCGTGGTTTGGGCCAGGCAGGCCACTTTCCCCTATTAGCCTTGAATTCTCCTTTCTCCCTGCCACTTGTTTGTGGGTTATTTGTGGATTTGTCTCTTTGTAGATTGATGACCAGAGGAGAACCCACAACTACGATGAGTTCATCTGTACTTTCATCTCCATGCTGGCCCAGGAAGGTGAGCTGTGCTGTGCAGCTGAGTGGATGGGGTGGAGGATTTGGGTTCAACTGGGGGAGCAGCAGCTGGGAGTCCGGGAAGCTCGCTCTGCCTGGCTCCCTGTTTCTGCCAGGCCTGGGGCACAGGGTAGCGCTCGCTCCAGGGAGCCAGGTCTCTGCTATGTGTCCTGATTCAGCCTCAGGATGTGCCTACTGATGGGTTTTGGGTGAGAGAGGGAAGGATGGCCCTTGGTGTGGGTAACTCCAGCACTCCAGGCTCGTGTCTTTCTGCTCTCTCTTGCAGGCATGCTGGCCAGCCTCGTGGAGCAGAACATCTCCGTCCGCAGGCGGCAGGGAGTCAGCATTGGCCGCCTGCACAAGCAGAGGAAGCCGGACCGTCGGAAACGCTCCCGCCCGTACAAAGCCAAGCGGCAGTAGCTGGAGAGCCAAGACTGTGAGAAACAGCAGCTGGGCTTTGTGGCACTTGGATCTATGTTACTCTTTGCCCAAGGAAGAGGGACCAAAGTGCCAAGCCTTTGGCTGAGGTGGAGCCTGGGGACAAATGGAAATTGGGTTGTCCTCTGTGCCTGAGCTGTGAAAGGCAGAACATGTCTTGAGGAGTCCCTACAGCAGAAGGCAATCCAGAGTGCCCAGCTGCCTGACCATGTCATGGCAGAACCCACATGCCGTGGGGCTATGTCTAGCACCATGGCTGAGGACTGTGAGGGGAAGGAAAGAGTCCACCCAGCTGGTCGTGGGTCTGGTGTTGTGGGAATGCCGGCAATGCCCACATGGGGCTGTGCTAGCCACAGCTGGCTGTGGCTTGTGTCCTGCATCTGGGCCTTCAGCTCTGTCCTTCCCTGGGGCGTTCATGTCTGTGTTTGCTATCCTCCCTTCCTCAAACTCACTTTTGGTTGTATCTCAGGCTTTGGCCATTCTGTGCAAGGCGGCTCTGGGACAGAGCCCCTTTTGTGCCTCCCCCACACTGCACCACCCCACAGGCCCCATACTGCCCGGGCTCCTGGGATGGTGACACCCCCCAGTGTAGCTTCTCTGCAGTGAGGCATGGCAGGGCTGTTGCTGGATGAGGGTGGGTGGGCTCATCCCTGGAGCTAGGCCTTGTGTCCAGCTCTCTGTGGTGGTGCTGGGGGCAGCCTGGGGCTGCTGTGGCAGCTTTCCTTGGGACCAGATCCATGGACCTGGCAGTGCCTGTGGCTAACACAGGGTTGCTCCAGGCCCAATCCCCAGAGAAACCTCA
Organism: Serilophus lunatus; assembly: GCA_013399895.1. Classification (NCBI taxonomy): domain Eukaryota; kingdom Metazoa; phylum Chordata; class Aves; order Passeriformes; family Eurylaimidae; genus Serilophus; species Serilophus lunatus. The sequence goes on from VXBA01002231.1 coordinate 161,070, forward strand.
TGAATTATGAACAGACCAGGGTCATAGAGTGGCCTTGGCTGGTGGTGCTGCTGGTCATGGTGCTGGGAGAGATGGTGAAGCCTCTGAGCATGGAGAGAGGTGGCTGGTTGCTGCAAGGGTGGAGGTGGGATGGTGACAGCAGTGGGGGTTGGAGACATTGGAAGGATCCCCCAGCTCCTCCTGCCCAAGCCCAAGGCTGCCTGCTAACCAGAGCTGCCTCCTGCCAGTGCTCAGCCCACGCTCTCCTGCCTGTTCCCAGCAGCCTGGCAGAAGTCTGAGATGTCAGAGGTGAGCACTGCCCTCCAGAGATGTCCTGGGACGGAGCTGCAACACAAGAGGACTGAATTTTTCAAAACGCGTATGGATCTTGACTATGGAATTGAAACAGTTCTTTTGGTATTTGTTCAAGGAAAGAAAATCCTTCCGTCTCTTGCTGTGTCTAATATCAAGTGCTGTAAATAATGGATCTGTCTGAAGGAATAAAGCTATCCTGTAATAGCCAGCCAAGGGCAAGGTGTGTGAGGGAAGGGAGGGGAGTGTGAGTGGCTGAGAGCACCAAGTGCCAGCTCCAGGCCCTCTTTCCATGCTGGTAGCTCTTGTGTGATGTAAAGACTTGGGGAGTGCAACATCACCGGGTGACTGCTGCTGGTGAGGTCAGGCTCAATTTATTAACACATCTAAATAGGAGGGGAAGACTCACCTCAACAGGAGGAGGGCAGGAGGAGAGAGGGGCAGAGGCCCAGCTCAGGCACTCAGCTCCAGTGGGTTCCTGAGGGGGGTTGGGTGGGTGGCTTTACTGGCTAGAAGTCTAGGGCACAGATCAAGGCTGTGCCCCTTTTGATCCAGTGCTTCTGGGGCTTGTCCGTAGGGATCTCCACAGCAATCACATAGTTGGTGGAGTGGCCTGTTGTTGACAGTGTGCCTGTAATACGGGAAGAAAGGGCAAGAGGGTTGTGCTGCCACACCCTGACAGAGGTGTCCCAGACAAGTGACCCCATCCATAAGCCTGTTAGCCAGGTGCCAGGCTGAGGAGGGCTGGGGGAAACAGGCTTATGGGCTTAAGGAGAGCCTGGCCTGGTGCACTGCTGTCTGCCAAGGTGCCTGGCTGTTCTGCCTCCATGCCCAGAGCAGGAGAAATCTTTTGTCTCCCTGGATGACTTCAGCCAATAGTGCCTTGCTCCATGCCTCTGTATGGCAGGAGGAACTACTGCCTCTCCTGGGCTGTCCCTCCTAGCTGCTCCTGCATCTCCTGTGCTTCTGGGCACCTACCTGCACGAGCGAGAGTCTTATAAATGGGGCACAGGTAAGAGCCAGTGTCTGGAGGCTTGTGGTTGGCGACAGGCAGCAGCCAGATGACAGCCATCTCTGTGTAGAGCTCCTTGGGGCGCGACTCTGCCAGTTGACACACAGCCGCGTCCCAGCGGGCGCCTTCCAGGAACAAGCCGTGGATGTAGCAGCCTGTATTGGGCTGGCACTGCAGCTCCTTCACTGATTCCTTCATGACCTGCCAGGGGAAATGGGCATGGGGCCCTTGGTCACAGCATGCCCCTAGGAGCTGAGCCTCAAGAAGCTTCATAAGCTCCTCTTAGACAAGCTAGTGCTGCAAAACAGGAGCCTGCCCTAGCTCTAAGAGGGGCACTATGTGACAAAGCTGGTGGAGCGGGATGTGATCAGGTCTGGAGAGGCAGAGAAGCCTCTGCCAGCCTTAGGGAGGTGTCTGGCAGTGTGGGTACATGTATCCAAGCACAAAGGGGATGATGGGTTCACAGGCAGCTGTATAGCTGGTGGTTTTACCTCTTGGGAAGGTCAGAGTTAAAAACTGCTGCCTTTATGGCCTTCTAGTAGCAGATTCCAAAACAATCCAGAGCCTCCACCTGATTTACTGACCTTGAAGCTAAACGAGATAGTGTCAATGGAGATGACAGCCTTCCTGGCAAAGTTCTGCAGTGTCCCTGTGAGGAAGGCCTGGGGGAAGAAGAACCCACTGATCCAGTACACGGAGGGGGTCCCATGGCTGATCCAGTTCTGCAGGAATTCAATCCGCTGCACCAAGTCATTCACCCAGGATGCCAAAGGCTTTAGCGATGGATAGGCCTATGGAGCACACACAGAGGAAGGTGCTGAATGCAGTCAAGGACAGCCCAGATCTTGTACCCCAGTTGCTGACAATTGCCCAGAGCCCAGAGGCTGGGAACAACTGGGAATTGCACTAGGCAGGAGATACCTCCATGCCAGGGGAGCAAGAGCCAGCTCCACGTGTGACAGCCCAGTACAGAGGTGGTGACTGATGACCCATTCCCCTAGTTTGGGTGAGTGCTGGTGGGCAGTTTGGCTGGCTGGGGCACATACCTTGGCATTCCACACCTCAGGAACAGTGTTGTTGTACAAGCTGCTGGCCATCAGCTCCAGCTGAGAGGACATCACGACCAGGCCCTTGAGAGCTTTCAGCAAATCTTTCAGAGTCTGAGCAACCTCCTCTAAGAGCTTGTTGTACCTACAGGGAAAGAGCAGACAGAGCAGAGTTACACTGTGCAGTGACTTATCACCCATGTCTGCCCCAGAGAGTTATGGATATCTCTGTACAAGAGTGAAGCTCCTCCCTGTAGCCTGCAACCCCATTCCTCTTCAATAGGGTCTTAAAGCTATGCCCCCAGCCCTGCATTGCTGACAGTAGCAGACAGAAACATAGATCAGTCTTCACAGAACCAGGATCAGCTGAAGGTCCTGGCTTGGACAACACAGTTGTCAGTTTGGCTGCCAACTCCACTGCTGTGCTCAGCACTGAGGTCCTCCAAAGGTGAGTAGGATCAGGGTCCTGCACATCTTTGCTGTTCCCCAGGATGTGATCCTACAGGGATTTTACCTGATTGCACAGGGGTTTTACCTGATCACCTCCTGCACCAGCACTGTGTTCATGGACTCTTCATAGAGCAGTGGGTATTTTTGGATGACCTCCTCCAGGTTCATGGGGGCAGGCAGCTTTGACAAGATGTCCTTGGCGGTCTCCTCCACGATCTGGAAGGTGACAAGTGCATAAGCATCCTCCTACTCCAGCTCCATGGCTGCCAAGAAGGGAGAGAGCTAACACCAGGATGGCAGTGCTATTGCAGGCACATGGTAGGCAGGGTGACACCAGCTGAGAGCTGTGGTGTTTGTGGCCGCTGCCTAGAGCACTGGCAGGATCGGGGCACCCACCTCTTCTCTGCTGCGGCCTCCTAGTGTGATGGTCTTGGGTTGCAGCTGTGCAATGGCCCCCAGCAGAGCAAAGGTTTCATTCTGAGCAAAGGTGATGTCGGCATTGTCATGTAAACCAAAGAGCTCTGGGCTGTCATTAAGTGGCAGGCCCTTGATGTATTGAAGGTAGCCCTGGAGGGGAATCCACACAGGCTGTGAGGCCAAGAGCAGCTGAAGATCCCCAGGTTCTTACAAACTTCTATTCCCCCAGGAAACTGAAAATGCGGTGGGTTTTCGGGGGGAGAGATCAATCCCCTTTGCACTGCGACTACCCCCCTGGATCTTTGAGCTGCATTTTGTGACTTGAGTACTTACACTGATGTCAGAAGAGGTGCTGATCTGCTTGTAGATGCCTGATTCGGAATAGGCAAAGTCAGGATTTAAAACTTCAGGCTTGTAGAAATCTTCCAAAATGCTCATGATGCAGCGCTGGTCCCAGTCATCTGTCACACGGCCACCATAGTTGATCTCCCCAGCTGTGTACTTGAGAACCTGGGAGGAACCCCCATCATGGCTTTCCAACCCACACCTGCATCAGAAGCCTGTCCCTCCCAGGAGGGGCAGCTATTACCTTGTAGGGGATGTCTGCGTATTCATTCAAGAACATCTGCAGCTGATTGATGCAGATGCGGAGATCTCCATCTGTGAACTCATAGGGGATGTTGAACCCCAGAGGCCCAAACTTTCTCCTCTCCAGCATGTTCCCATGGAAGAAGCAAAGTGACAGCAACAAGGATTTAAACTCTGTGACCTACAGGCAGGGAAGTAGGGAGAGGAGTTGTTCAGCTTGGCAGAAGGCATCCTTGGATGGGGTCAGGTCCTGCTGGGACCTGGCAGGGGAGATGTGCCAATTCAGCAGTGCCAACTGAAGCTTGGAGAGGGGGAAACCTCAGTCAGACTGCTGTGCTGGGGAAAGCCATGGCCCATTCCTTGCTTTAAGAGATCTGCAAGTGCCTTACACCAGGCCTCCAAGACTGTTGCTTCTGTTTCTCAAAGTAAAACTTCTAAGTGGCTCATCACAGAGTAGATGTGAGTTCATGAGAAATACCTCCAGCCCTTCTCTAGCTCTAATGGGGAGGAAGAACTATCCCTGGAGAGGATTAACATGCAGGTGGAGAGCATACATTGCAGCAGGCATGGAATGGGGACAGCAAACCAAAGCATGACCTGGACTTTACCTTGGAGCAAGAATTCAAGAAGTCATCAGTGAAACTCATGTAGGACTTGAGCAGGTTGGCCTTGACCCCACGGGGGGGCTCAATGGTCATCTTGGAGCCATTCTGGAGGATGGACACCGGGAAGTGGTTGCTTGGTAGACTGGTGAGCCACAGGCGAAAGTCCGGATGTACCTGGAAGTCCAGAAGGCAGCAAGTGCTCAGAGGGGGCAGGCACTGCCCTTGCAGTCACTCTTGCACTGACCCTCTGGTTCTGTGGAGAACCTGCTGATGGGACTGAACTAGATCGTTCCTCCAAGGGCTCCAGCCTCCTCCTGCCTGTTATCCTCAGAGTGGCACCTGCTCAGTAAAACAGCTCACCTTGCTGGGGTCAATGCCCTCAATGAGTCTCTCCAGTGAAGGCATCCAACTGGGAGCTAGGTGGCAGTTCTGGAAGAAGACCCAATTGCCCTGATCCATGGCATTGTGCAACATGGCTTCAGCACGGGGGCCCTGCAGAGGCAGAGAGGAAGAGCTCAGAGACCTGCTGAGCTGGACAGGAAGGCAGCAGCTGGGTGGAAGGACCTCTGTCCCGACCTAGGGCCTGGCTTTGCCCCCATGGCTCAGCTGGGTCTTTGCTGTCTGATGGCACAGCAAAGACCTTTTACAGTTTTTACAAGCCTGTGAGGGAGGGCAGAGGGAATGGAAGAACTGTGGATGGATTTGGGAAGTTGGAGGGTACTACATTGGGAGCTGCTGCAGCTCCCACCCCAAACTGGATCCTCCTGCTAGCAGAAGGCTGGTGAGTAAGGGCCCTGAGGCAGGAGGATGTTTTCACTGTTCTGTGAGGGTGCTGGTGAGATTGATGGGTGTGCAAGCAGGACATTGTTGCTCCACGTGGACACTGGAAGCTTACCTGTCCTTGGCCCAGAGAAATGGCAGCGAGCTTTTGTGTGAACTTCATTTCCTCGGCAAACTTGTAGAGGTCAGCAGCAGGGTCAGTGCCTGGGGATAGCATGAACACCAGAGGCGTGGTGGCAGTAGAATCCTTGAAGACGACTGAGAGGTCAGCGGTCTGCAGCACAGAGAGTTGGTCAGAGCACAGAGGCTACAGTGGCACCACACAGCACCTCCTTACCCTGCCTGGACTCCAGCTCCCCTCCAAGGCACTGGTATGTTCTCTAGTTCCAAGGCCAGAAACACATTCAGTAAAGACCAAGTACATCTCTCCTCTGGCTGCTTTAGGGTCAGGGCAGGAAATACTTTCCCATTTGTCATTCAAACTCTTCCCTTGTATGTCTGCACTATGTGTCCCTTCCCAGTGTGGTTTAACTAGTGGATATTAGGAAGGATATCCCTTGACTAAGGTATGTTTCCTCAGCTCTGGGAAGAACATGGCCTGCAAAGAGGCATGAGCACCCTCACTGCAACTGGGAAATGCTGATTGCCCATTTACCACAAGCCTCCTCTTGGCTGGTTACCTGAGGCTCAATGAAACGCTGATCCAGGTTCAGCACCACAAAGTCCTGCATGGCATTGGTGATCTTATCTCCCCGAAGACACCTCAGAACTAGCAGCTTCTGGAAGCCATCAAGCCCTGCTTCCCACTTCCCTGGCAGGGGCTCTCTGCAAAGCAATTAGGTGCATTTTGTGGGGATGTGCCAGATCCCACACCTCCCTGAGAAGTACCCAAGTTGCCTGCAGGCAGCTGCTGTGGTTTTAGAAGAGACAAGGATCTTCCAGTCCCCTGGCTGAGGTTGTGAAACCACCAGTAGGCAAGCCAGAGCTGTTTCCACTGAGGAAGCACAAAAAACTGCTGGAATAAGGCATTGTTTGGCTTGGTCTTGGATAAGCAAGAGCCACCCCTGAGGAGACAAGGCAGTGCTTCATTCTCTTCCTTGCATGGCACTGCACTGGGAGCAGAGCCAGGTGGCTATATCAACTTTTCTTGTTCTCCCAGCAAAGCTTTACCTGCCAGGGTCAGTACAGCTATGTTGACAAAGCAGGGGACACTTGCCTGTGAGGCCTGGGGCTGTCAAAAATGGCTCTGAACTCTTCAAGGTTGGCTGCAAAATCACTGTCAAAGCCAGAGAAATTTTTCAGGCTGCTCAAGGCCAGGATGTCTCCCCAAGCTCTCTCATTCACCCAGGATGGAGCAGGGTTGTCTTTCATCTCCTTTATGGTGCCTCCTGACAGCAGGTACCGCCACTCATCCTGGGAACAGGATAGGATATGGTCATGGATTACAGCCTACCCACCTGAGCCTGAGGCACATGGGTTTGTACCACATTCTATTAAAATCCTGTAGTATCTTTCTGGCTGCTCTCCTGCCTGGTGCATGTGTATTAAGAGTAAGTTAAGTGGAGGACTTGGTGGTATCAATATAGTAACTATTCAGCTGCTGCTAAACCCTGCCCGCGCCCTCTGAACTCACTAACATTTGCAGTAGCCTGGCAGCAAACTGGCAAAAGCTGCAGGTGCTTCAGGCTAGGCAGCTCTGCTTGTGGACACAGGGAATAGTTTGAGAGCTGAGTAAAGACAGAGGCCCCATGTATGCCCATCATGCTGCCAAGCCTGTCCTCAGCCACGAGGAACAAGGCTCCTTTTCCATCTGACAGGCTGGGTTCGAGCTGTCCTGACGAGATCCCATCAAGGGCTAAGGGGACTTGCTCACCATATCAATCTTCCCATCATTCATCAGAATCCGTGCGCTGACCAGGAAGGCAAACATAAGCTTGTGCTTCTCAAAGAGGCTCCGGCACACGTTGCTGTAGAGACTGAAGGTGATGTAGTTGTTGATGTTCATGACCCGCTCCTTCAGCACGTCTGGAAAAAAGGCAACAACCAGACAAGGGTAGTAGGTGCCACGTGTGACATGGAGGGTGCTCTCCACATCAGCTGTTGTTTCCAGGTCACAGGGGCACAACCATCCCCTGCCCAGGAAGAACAGACATTGCTCTCAAACACAGACTCAGTGCCACAGCATGGAGGGGGCCCACACTGCACCGTGGCTGACATACACTGCTGGGCAGGGAAAGCTGCCCCAGGGACTGTGCTGGGGGCAGCTCGGTGACAATCAGAGCCACACCATTACTGGAATGGCATGTACCTTGTCTATGCCCTGCACCAACCCCCCTTCCACCTGACAGGACAGCAGCAAAGTAGCGGGAAGAGTAAGGACAGTGGGCTGTGACCACATCTTCCCTTGCTCTGTGGATACAAACAGGCAGCTCTAGACCAAGCTGAGAGCCAATGCAAACAGCCACATTTGCCTTTCCTCTGAAGGTGTCTGAGTTTGTATTGCTGCTAGGTCAGGAATGTGGGGTGAGGAAGAGGGTAGGAAGAGGCTGTACAGGCACCTGCTTTCTCAGAATTACGGATCCCCATTAAGAAGATGTTGAGGAACCACTCAAGTGAGTACTGGTACATGGGGTCCACGTTGGACAGGTCTGAGACACAGAAGTAGAGGATCTGTGAGCGGACAGCCACGGGCGCATACTCCAGGCGGGTGATGTTGATGTCCTTCTCTGTCTGCTCTGCCACCATGACCTTGGCCTGAAGGTCAGAAGAGATGTCATGATTAGTGCAGTGCTGGCAGAGGCACACAGCTGCAGGAGGAGAGCACCTTCACTCCTGACCTGGATCTCTCCTGCCTTCAGCTTGGATGCCTCCAACACTTTAATGAGCTCCAAGTCATCTACAGGGTTTCCTTCAGAAGTGCTGAGCCGATACAGGATCTGGTCTTCTATCTCCTTCAGTTCCTGACGCATCTTGGCATTGCTAACAATTAGCTGGTTTCTATCTTCTTCTAAGTCGGGCCGCTCTGCAGCCACCACTTCTCCCAACAGTTGGTCTTCCAAGCCACTACAACAAAAACCATGGAGGTGATTGTAGGGAAATGCCAGTGAATGTTTTTTGTAAGTCACAGATGGCAGGTGGAATCTAAGACCTAAAGAGCTGAAGAAAGAGCTGAACTGAAAGTGAAAAGACTGACTATGCCATGTAAGGAAGATGCTTGCACAACACGGCAGTGTCTGATTAGATGAGAGAGAAGTGATATGAGAATTGTTTCTCAGTGGTTAGAAAAGTATAAACTATATGTAGAATATAAAAAAGTATTCTTGTAAACAATAAACAGATTTCTCCTTTAACACTACATCTGTGTAGTTGTGTGTCTTTGGAGAGACCCGAAAAGCCACAGGTGATGGTGGGGGCAACAGGCCCAAGGGTCTGAGGACTGAAAGAAATGAGACTGAGCAGCATAGGCAGACAATAGGTTAAGCAGGTACCTGGGTGAGAGGGTGAAGTTAATGAGGGTGAGCTTCGTGGAGATCTCAGGGCTGTAGTGAGGGTTGGGCAGTTTGGTGGTGATGTACATCTTGAAATCATCATGGTAGGGGATCACTGAATCTCCCAGCTTCAACATGGTGTTGCCTTGCTGTTTGAAGGTCTGTACCAGAGAGGGACAAATAGAGGAAGGGATTGCTACCTCTTTTGAGAGAAGGCATCCTGCTGTGTCATGGACTCTGCAGTGAGAAGAGAGTCTGAAGGCTCTCAGGACAGAGGAGCTCAAAGCTGCCTGGCAGACCTGAAGGCCTGAACCTGAATACAGCAGCTATATTCCACGGTCCTGCCTCCCAGGCAAAGATGCCTGCTGGAAGAAGACCAGAACGTGCAGAAGTCTGTCAACATGTTGGAGCCTTGGCCAAGACATGGGAGCACAGGACAACAGCATCCATGTGAGTTCTGTCCACCCAGGGAGACCTACAAGCCCACCACATCCCACGGCACCCTGGCCAGATGCCCCCTTACAGCTCAGCCAGGTACCCACTGCCTCTTCTTGCCAAAGCGAGATATAGGACCTCTTTCAGCAGGACAGGCTCAAGGACTGGATCCAGCTCCTCGCCGACATTCTCCAGCAGGAAGGGCTTCCCAAAGGTAATGGTATTTTCCAGAGTGCTGAGGAAGTCCCGGTCACTCTGCTTGGTCACCTCTAGGCTGTTCATCTTCTCCTGAAAGGCAGCAGGAGAGGGCAAGGTCTCTGTGATGTCCTGCCCATCTCCACATCTAGCTCTGGTCATTGGTACACCTCTCACTGGGCTGATTTAGATCCCTGGAGTAGTGGAAATAATATCTTTTCTTGCCTGGCTAGACTTTGGCTATTTTGGCAAGTTTAGTCCATGCCTGCAGGTACTAGAGACAGCTCAGCAAGGTAGCAGAAAAGGGTGGAAACAGGGAGAACCTTCTTTACAGAGCCATACCCCCTTGTGAAGCCCGACACCGATAACTCAGAGTTAATTTGCCTGCAGAGAGAGAACAGGTGGGTGGTAAAAGTCCTCAGGGAGCAAAACAGGAACAGCTGCCTAAGCTTCCTGCCTGATCCTTCAAAAGGACTGTGAGTGGCTCTCTGAAAAAGAAGTGGTGGTCATTGTTTCTGGCGCTTCTGCAGTAGGGATTGTGTTCCCTAGTCAGGTAATGTCACCTTGATTCTCCTCTGTTCAGGGACCTGAAAGACTATTATGGGAGATGCTGGTGTTGCACTGAGATTTCCAGAGTTGGAATCTGATGCCTTGCTTACTTATGGCAGGGCTCCTCCTGGTCCACCCTGCTTTCCCCAAGAAGGGAATTCTACCTAGGATGAATGTGAATGTAGAGCCTGTCTAGTGCTGGAGAGGCTGGGCTGGGACAGTAGAGGATCTTGCAGGTCAACAGCTCAGAAGCTGAGGTTGCTCTGCACAGCTTATGACAGAAAGCTGCCTCCCCTACCCTGGAAGACCTGGCTTTCCTCCCCACAGCTCTTACCAGATTCTTGATCCACTTGTTTGCTTGTCCTTGAGGGTCTATGAAGTGAGTCCAGCGCAGGGAGAACCGGGTTATTACCCCATTCTCCACAGACAGGGAGTCGTTGGGTAAACCAGCGATCTAATGGGGTAGAAAAAGCTGTTGGGACACCTGGCTGTACAGCATAGGTGATCAGAAAGAAGCCCGTGCTGCCCTGGTCCATGTGCTGTCAGTAGGGTGGACAGGGGATGGTGGTGAGGCTACCTCTGCCAGCAGCTGGTCCCAGAGCTGCATCTCTGCCTGCAGTGGCTGAGCCCTGGGACAGAGCTGTGCTGCAGGGTCAGGCTTGGGCAGGCTACAGCCAGGGCTTGGCTCTGGGCCTGAGATTTGTGAAGAGTAAGCCTTACAGTCAAGGCTGATGCCTTCATTGCTGCTGCCCAAGTCCTGCTCTTTGTGCAAGGACCCCAGCAGCAATTCCAGATCTGCACTGTGGAGGTTCTTGGTCACTATCCAGGTGTTTGGTTTGGGGCCTGTCCTTTGGTACAGGTGGTGCTATTCAGTGGTGAGTTTTTGTCCTCTCCTGAGGCCCCTTCAGCCTCAACTGTTGAGTTTTTCTGCAACTTGCCTGCCAGGAGCGGATTTCCACAGGATCTCCAAGGGTGCTGATAAGGCTTGCATCCTTGCTGTGAGGGATGCTGTTTTCTGACAGCCCTCTTATCCACTCCTTGGACAGTGCTACGCGATAGTCTCCCTGCCGTGAGAAATGCCATCATAGTCTTTCTTTTAGTTGCAGCTAGTCTGCTGTAAGCATCTAAACCCTCCTGTTCCACTCAAATGGGGCACAAATGGAGACAGATCCCAGAGGGATCGTGCACCCTTGTGTCCTATTCCTTTCTCCCTGGCCAGGACAGCAGAGCTGCTAAGCAAGTCCCTCTCAGGTAACACTGCACACTTACTGTGAAGGGGCCTAGATAGGCCACAAAGCCAGCTGCAACCAGCACGTCCCCAGTGCTGTTGTTAATCTTGTCATCCAGGCTCTCTATGGTGTCCTGCCAGCGCACCTTCTCATCAGCCAGGCTGTTTATGAGCTGTGGGATAAGTTGAACATGTGAGAGCTGCTGTGTGGTCTAACCTTGTGTCCTGGACCTGCAGCTCTCTAGGTAGCTCTGCAGGTGACTTCAGTGACTAGAGGTTGGGGTGGCCTCTGACATTCTGAATTTTGTTCCCAGCTTTGAGCACTTAATTCTGGAATTACTGGGCTGCTCTCACTGTCCTAGAGACCCACTGCTAGCTGAACAAGCTGTGCGCAGGAGGACAGCTTCTCACATCAGTCCCTGGCCAACTTAGTTTCCCAGTTCTGCTGTGTTGCTGACATCTGGCCAGGCACCTTCAACCTAGGATTGTCAGGAGCTGTAGCTATGTGGATGTTTTCATCACTGTGCTGCTTGATCTGAAACCAGGTTGTCTCATGTAAGCAGGTAGAACTCAGCTCTGTCTCTTACCACATCAGCACGCTTCAGTCTCTGCATACACTGCTCGCACTTCATCTCCAACTCCTCCTTATTGGCTTTGCAGGCATCATACTTGGCTTGTAGCAGAGCAATGCCATCTTCAACCTCCTTCAGGTGTTTCTTAGCTTCATCAAGGACCATCCGAGTGGCACGCAGGTCCTCTTCTGCCTCCCGCAAGGCTTGCTGGGGAGATGCACAAAGAATCAGTGGGAGTGTTGTCAGGCTCTTCCCCCAAAAACCAGAGACCTTGGAGCAAAAGTTGGTTTTCCATAAGAGCACTTCCTGCTAAGTGCTAGCTACCAATATCTCAGTCAATCTAATCCCTGGATGACAAAAATTGACCTGCCTAACTCCAGGGGACTGTCCTGCAAACCCAAGAATAGAAGTAGGGGTAAGGAGGGCATTTCTGCATAGCTCCAAAAAGCCAAGAGCTTGTGCCAGTTTACACAAACTCAGGATGTGGCCCACTGGTGAATGGCAGGAAAAGTTCCTCTGCTTGCTCCAAATCTATAACAGAGAAATAGCTAGGCTTGGAGAGGATTATGGCTGAAACACTAGTGAGATGTGTGAAAGTTTCTGTAAATACAGCTCATGCTGAGTCAGGAACTCAGCACTAAGAATGTGGTATTACTTCTGTCCCAGCATATTCTAGGTTGATTTCTCCTACTTTATCATATTGATGTGTTTTGAGGCCTTGGCTCTGCTAAGGTGTGGTCTGAACTTTATGTCCTGACCTGTAGAACATGTTGATTCCCACAATCTCCAGCGGAAGGGAGCTACTAGTACTGTGTTCCTGAACACCTGAAGCAACTGGGTCACGTGATCTCTTACCCGTTTGGGCTCGACCACCTTGGCCACAAAGTGGTACTTGTGCATGGCACGAACCCACTGGCAGATGGAGGTACAGGCTTTGGAGACCTTGGCGATGGCAGCTGGCTGAAACTCCTCGTTGTCAATGTAGGGCTGGATGGCCTTGATCACATTGTCTGGAATATTATCCTGCAAGGAATAATAGGGGACAAAGGAGATAAGTGAGAAGCGTGCTCGATATCTGATTGAGGAAAGTCTCAAAGAGCTTCCCCAGGACCTGACAGGGTCGTTAATGCATCACACTGGAGCAAGAGGAATCAAATTGCTGCCTGTTTAGGCTTGAGAGGCACAGCTGTGGGATTGGGTAAATCCCCTCCCATACCACTTCCTTCCAGCTCCTCCACATGAAAGAGTAGAGGGACAGAAGGGAAAGACCTGAGTGCAGCCACTTGACATGAGGACTTCCAGGCCAAAGAAGGGTGTTGTCTCACAAGGAGCTTTATTTACTGTGTGAGAACAATGTCTGTGAGGCAATATCTGATCCCAGTCGCAGCCTCCTTCTGACACTGCTTACCTTGTCGTATTCAGTCAGGCTGTTCAGGAACTGCACTGGGTCCTGAAGAAGAGCTCTGCCTGGCTCCCAGTAATCATCCACCTTGGTGCCTATCTTTTCTCCTGCCACCTTTTTGGGCTTTTTTCCTTGCATTATGCAGACGGCTTCAATCACTATCTTCACACCAGGGGGAGGTCGTTGCAGTGCTCGTACCTTCAAAACCCAAACAGAAACAGTGTGTTGATCCGGTTCTCTGGGAGATGGAGTGATTATTTCTCCCTCAGCTGGACCACAGGAGACTGGGATCAGAGGCAGGACATTTAGAGGATGCACTACACAGGTAAGAAGGACAGACATATTGAAAGGGAAAGATGATTTATCAGAAAGGGCATGGAGCAAACGACAGGTAGGCTGATACTCTGATAGGTGTATTTTACAGACTGAAAGTATCTTGGCAAAAGAGATAAATATGTGTGTCCTCGAGAAGGCTGTATAGAAATGGGGCACAGGCAGGCATTCTCCTTTGCTCTATGGGCTCTTATTTTTCTTATACCCCACCAGCACGATGCTGCATCCCATGAACTCATCTTCAGCAGCTGGAGGGACTGCTTGAGTCTCCCTTCAGGCACCTAGGAGTGCTGCTGAAGCACCCTTGAGATGACTGTGGGTGTCAGGACCCTTGAGGATGACTCTTGCTTTTTCCTTTCTAGTGCTGGCTATCTTTGTCATGTTCAGCCGGAGACATTCCCAGGCCTTTCCACCGGACACTGCCAAGAGTGCAGCGGACTTTATGGCAACACTGAGGCTGATCTACCCCCATGCAGACACCCTCCCTAAGAAGGACTTTGAGTGGCTCTTTGACTGCCGTGAGACACAGCAGTTCCTTGAGTGGTTCTGCAGCACAGTGGGTGAGGAGAATGTGTTGAGCCCAGCTGAAGTGGAGGCCTATGATGCCCTACTGGCTGCAGGAAAGCCCATCTTGGAGGGTGATGCTCTCGAGGAGGCACTGAAGATGTGCTGCCAGGTCCCACAGTTCCCGAGCATGACACCAGATGATGAGGGTCCCTCTCTGGAGGCCCTGCAGGAGGAGTTTCAGGAGCTGAAGGACTATCACAACCGTCAGCTCTGGCGGTACAGCAAGTTGCTGGCTCGGACAGACAAGCTGCAGTGGGAACAGAGATATTTGGAGGAGGAGAAGAAAGTGGTGAAGAAGGACTTGAGGACAGCTCAGAGAGACCTGGAAGTGAAGATCTTGCAAACCAGAACTGTCTTGAGCCAGGTCAGTGAGAATGTAAAGCAGGTGACAGAGTGTCATGGGAACACGGGGAAAGACCAGCTGCCAGCACTGCTGTGCCAGATGGATCTTGGCCCTTACATGGAGCTAGAACAACAGGCCACTGATGTGTTTGAGAGATTCACCCAGCAGTTTCTACCAGGGAGTGTTGAGGCTACAGATGATTGGGAAGCAAGTGCACAGGGAGAGAGCAGCCCAAAGGAAGGGCTGAAAGCTGAGACACAGATGGGCTCATACTGGGAAATACCACAAGGAAGAAGAGAAGCTCCTTATCAAGAGTGCAAAAAGACATCATTAGGGGTGGCACCAGCAAGTCAGGGAATACTGGTCCAAGGATCAAAGGTAGAACTGCTAGTGGAGGGAAGGAATGAGAAAGAGGAGTTAAACACTGAGGGAGAGGAAGAAAGACATGACATCCAGGAAGTCAGAGAGAAAATGAATACCAAGAAAACATCAATGCTAAAAAGCCTTGTGATTGACAAAGATGAGCTGCTGGAGGACCAAGACAGCTACTGGAAGGAGCTGGGCCGAATAGAGAAAGCACATATCTGTGCCCGAAGGGAGGTTATTGTCATGTCAGCAAAAGTGGAAGGCAACCGTGCTGCGCTGGAGTGGGCCCAGAGGACTCTGGAAGCCCTTGAGGATAACCAGGTAGGGCCAGTGCCCCCGTTCTTTCACTGTCCTTTGTGGCAGGGTCTGCCTGTGCTGCAGGCAGTCCCTCCTGCTGAATACTGGAGCACAGGCAGAGCCTGACAGTGCAGTGGTGCACCCTGACACCAGCCTGTCTTTGTCTCCTCCCTGCACAGCATGCAGTCGAGGCAGAGCTCCGGGACCAGGCTGCTGTGTTCCAGAATCAGCTTCATGCCCTGCATTTTGACATTACACAGACTCTGACCCACCAGCTGCCAGCTCTGCTGAAGGCTGAGGCTCGCTGTGCTTGCCTGCCCATCCTGCACAGACACCTCAGCCTGGAAGCTGCCCGTCTCCAGAACATTGCCAGGAGGCAGGAGGAGGCCACTTTGTGGCTACTGAGCCAGCAGAGCCGCCTGGATCTGATGGAGTTCCAGCTGAAATGGGAGAAAAAGGATCTGGAACATAAGGCTGCTTGGCTGGGGAAGATTGAAACTGTCATGAGAAGAGCCCAGACTAGACTGGAGGAGCAGCAGAATTACTTCAAAGATGCCAGCTCCTCCCAGAAGGGTCGTCCATGCAAATGGATAGACCCCAAAGACCTCACTGCTGTATGGTAAGGGCACGAGAGGATGGTGTGTATGAGCAACAAACTAGACGGGGAGGAGCTGGTATGGGAATTTCCAAGGGAGGTGGCATAGGAATGGCTCGAACAGGCAGCAGACTCAAGCTACCAGGCAGTCTAGCAGTGCTCTTCTGCCAATGCAGAACCACCCTGACTCCATGGTGGTGCAAAATTCCCCAGAAGATGGCATCTGCTTCCTTCTGGCTGGCTAGGGCTGATGCAGCTGAGTATGGGCTGGGCTAAGGGAATGAGTATGGAGAACAGTTTTTCTAGGATATTAAAGTGGAGAGTCTAGAGGCAAGTCTTCAACCATGGAGAAGGAGAACTGGATTACAAGGAAGCACAAGCTGCTTGGAGCAAAACCTTTCTCTGGCTAGGTGTGCTGTACTGACTAATCTTCTCAGTCTTCTCCACATAGTTCTGGAGTAGCTGGTGTTGGTCTCTGCCAGAAAAGAGTCACAGGCTGGCTCTTGAGCCTGGTCCTTTATGGTGCTCTGCCCAGAGCTCCATGACATGAACTGCTCACCAGGAGTGGCTGTCCTCTCATTACTGACCCACATCTGCTTGCATCCCAGTCTCACAGTGCATAATGACCTCTGAGCCCTGTTCTTGCTCAGTGCTTGGCACTGTGCTCACATTTGTGGCTGGCTGTTCCCTCTTGCAGGCTCTGGGACATGCTGATGCACGAAGATCAGGAGAAGCACCCTTTCCGCAGCTATGAGGCCTTAGAAGCCAAGTGTTTCCAGCTGGTTCAGAACAAGAAGGCACTGGAAGACCAGCTGGCAGCTCCTATACCCCATGTACCTGCCCTGGAGTCCTCCATAGAGGTGCTCTACCGGATGCTGTACAACAACTCCAGAAAGCCGCAGCTCTCCTCGCCGGTAAGGAAGCACTCCTGTTCCCCACACCTTGTTTGCTGGCACAGGGCTGGGAGTCAAAGCCCTCTGCTGTCCTTCCTGGGTGCAGGGGGGAGAACTCACAGCCTCTTAGCAAACAGAGGGAGAGGAGACTTGGCCGGATCCTTGCCTTATCCCAAAAGCTATCCAGTGAGGCAGTGGCTGGCTGAGGGACAAAAGTGATTCTTACTGTGCCTCACACAGGCACAATTAACATGCTGTTAAGTGTTGAGATCAGGGTGCCTTAGCCAAGGTGCTCTGGTAAGCTACTGTTGTTCCTTGGACTGGGAATGTTTGGAGGTCAGAGCTTGGTGAGTACTTTGTTTCTGGTGGGCTGAGCTGTTCCAGAGGTGTGAAGAAATATCATTATTTCTGCATGTTCACATGACTTTGGGCTCTGCCCCTCAGGAGATCACTGAGCTGATGAAGCAATTGATCACCGTGCAGAACAATCTTTACCAAATGCTGGTGGACCTCCTGAGTGACTTGCAAGTCAAACGCAGATCTCTGGAGAACCCCATCCTGCAGACAGAGCGCAACCTCTACGTGTATTTTTACTGCAATGAGGATCGTCTGAGAGAGGTGGTGGAGGAGCTCGAGAAGCAGGCATCAGCTTCTTCCAGGGGGCCCCTAATGGAGCTGCCCTGTGCAAAGAAGTAGGGCAAAAGAACGTTTGCTCCCTGACATAGTGGTGGTATTTTCTTTTGGTTGGGCTGTATCCTTAACTCTGGGAGAGAATTAGAATGGTGGTCTTTGCTCCAGTAACAGGTTACTTGGGTCATGGTCCAGCAGCTGGGTTAAAAGAAGGGAGCTTTTTCCTTAAATACAGTTTCTCAAAACTGGGTTAGATGACATGTAAGAAATTGATGCATCTTCTGGTATTTCAAGCCTTGGATAGGTAAGAGACTTTTCATACCAACTCTACAAGAGCATGGGTGCTGCAGGCAAGTGGACTGACACTGTCCGTGTCCCACCTCCTGGGGAAAGAACTTTTGTGAGGAATAAAAATGGCTTATACACAACTGCAAAGCAATAAGCTGTCCCTGTGTGGTGAAATCTTGTACTTACTGAGTGTGCTGTCTTGGCTATGGGCTGTGACACTTGCCAGGTTCAGAATCACCCTTCTTTCTCTCACTACTCTATTTCAAGCCACCATTCCTTGAATTCAGCCCACTGCCTGTGTCTGATCCCCTTTCAAAGAGCCTGTGAATTCAGTGTCCTCCTAGATCGGTCCCTGTGATGCACAGTCAGTACTTAGGTTTGCACAGTGGTATCTGCTGTCTACACCCATGGCGAGGCACCATGGGGCCAGCTCTCCCCCCCACTCTCTCCAAGACAAGTTGGAAACACCCAGAAGCCACTTATTGCCTCTGTCCTTTAATTTTCACTGAAGGAGTGAAGGTGAGAAGCTCTATGGGCCCAGACTGAGCCCAGGGGGATGGATGGAGGTGCTGGAAAAGGCTGGGGGTGTTGCATACTGATAGAAGGGGAATTGCTGCAAAGTGTGAGGCTGTCGTTGACCAAACCCAGCTCCACCACCCCCTCCCTTGACCCAGTCACCTCTGTAACATCATTTCTATTGAGGTTCTTCAGGCTGGCAAGAGCAGCATCCAGGGCGGGGAGGGCTTCAGCCAAGTCCTTCTGAGCATCATCTGCAATGGCTTGGGCTTTCTGAGCTTTGTCATTGGCCTTTGCCTCCTCTGCCTGCACAGCACTTCTTGTCTCTTCAGCCACAGCTGTGTCCACCTAGAACACCAGAGACAGCCTCAGAAGCATGCTGGAGGCACAGCACCCCTTGGCTAGGTAAGGATCACAGCTATCCTGGCAGCTTCTGTATCTTCTTTCAGCAGACTGCAGGGACCTAACTGCTGGAGGGGATCCCCTTTCTGCATCAGAGGGAGAATGTTTTTGTCAGCTTGTGTAAACCATTCATGAGCTCCAGCTCTGTACCTGGAATGGTGTTAGTCTTGCATTAATTAGCTGCCCTATCCATTTTCCTCCAGGCACAAGGAGAGGATGCATAGGGATGCAAATCTGCAGGGGGATGGAAGATTAAGGAGGTATATTTAGGGTTTTTTTCTAAAACTGGCAGTTCTGCCTACCCCCAGGGTAAAAACATTACCAGGAGGTCCAGAGGAAATGTGAAATATAGCAAAATCCTTATCTGCTATGTAGGAACTTAATAGATCGCAGACTCTTCCCCCTCTGCATGCAGAGCTGTTTGATGTTAGTGTCTCTGTTCACTCTGTCCATGTGGCCATCCCACAACAGGAGATGGGCAGGGAGGAACATAAGGACAGAAGGCAGTGACACCCAACACAGGACAGTTCCCTCTTCTGCAGTGGCATGAGTGACTGTGATGATCCCCAAGAACTGGGCTAGTAGGGGCAGGCTGCAGCTGGATCAGCTCCCTGGGGACGGGATGTGGGAGAACAATCCTATGCAGCAACACCAGTCTGGGCTTAGAGCTGCGCAGGCCACCTGAGGATTGCTAGAAGTTGCTAATCTGTGCTTGCAAGGGCCAGGGAGGAAAGGGAGCTGGTAACTTGGCTGGCTGACCCCTGGGTGGTGGTTTCAGAAACAGGTAGGTGAGCCATTCGTTTCTGTCAGCAGCAGAACAGGACTCCAGCAGAAGGCAGTTCTTGCTGGTGGTGCTGCTCTGCACAAATAGCTGCAATTTCATGTGTCTTTACGATAGATTGAGCAGAACCACAATCCTTGCCAGGCCCTCCAAGTCCTGTGTCCAGTCCAGTCACAGTTGGAAAGTGCAGGGCTGCCTAGCAGCAGTACCTTCAGCTGTTTTATGGTTGCCTCTATGTCCTTGGCTGCCTGTGCCAGGAGAGGGCGAGAGTTCTCCAGCTCCTCTTGCATCTTTGCTACATCCTCTGCTGTTCGCAGGAGCTGTGGAAGCAAAGCAGAGTGAGAGTTAGGCAGCAGTCATGGAAAGCCCCAAGAAAGGGGCTGTGTTGCCCTGGTGGGTGCTCCCTGTCCCGTGTCAGGCTGTAAAAAGCAGTCTTGCCTTGCTCCTTGCTTAAACAACAATCTGACACTGTGGTATGTTTATAAACGGTAGTGCCTAAAGGTACCTGCACATTTTGGGCATTGCTTCATAAGCTCATGGCAATCAGGCAGCAGAACAATGTTTCTGTTATAGAGCTTTCAATTAGAAGGCTAATAAGGAACACCCAGAGATGAGCTACACAGATGTGTGTGGTCCCCAAAGACTGGGAACCATTATTCTTTGAGACCTTTTAAGACTCAGACCTTTAGAAATACTGGCCCTGGCAGAAGGCATAGTTCTCACTTGCTTTAGCTTTCACACAGATGTGTAAAGCATCTCATTGCATCTCAGCAGCTACAAATACACTGCTCAGGGTGAGTAAAGGTTGGCCCCAAAGCTCTCTGGGTGTGATGGATGAACCTTGTCCAGGCCACTTTGCATCCTGTTCTTGGCTGTCTTCAACTCCTGTTGCTTCCTTCCAATGAGGGAACTGAAGATGCTGAGGAACTCGAGATAGCTCTTGGGAGTGACATAATTGTGTCTGCCCAGCTCTGCTAGGTACAATTGGCACTTCTTTGCCGCACTCTGATGGATTTCTACACATACTTGAATCTACAAGGAGAAAGGAAAGAAACAATCTTATTCGGAATATGTGGTAGCCAAGTCTATGTGATGCCCAGAGAGAGCACAAGGGGCTTACAAAGAGCCAAAGTACACAATCACAGCAGAGCTGATGTATGTGTGTGGGCTTCAGTGCCATAGAGGGCTGACAAATGGCCAAGCCTGATGCTATCCAGTTCTGCATTTGAATGACCCTGCCCTGAAATATTTCTGCTGCAGGGTAGGACCTTTCTGCAAGTGTGCCCTGCATCCATTGTCTTGGTGTATCTAGACCCATGGCACACTGAACATTACAGGAACAGTGTATTCTGTTGAGTGTAGCACCTACCATCCCGCTGATATCTTCATTACCAGTACCAAGAAGTGGAATTTCACTCAAGAAGGAGGAGGCAACACTCCGCAGGGCTTCAGCAGGCCACTCATTGAACCAGTCAATGGTACAGCAGCTCACAAGAGAGGGGAACTGTCTCAGGCGTGCACGGAAGACTTCTCCAATCGGGCTGAGGGTAATGCATGCAGAAAAGATGTGTTACAACCATACCTAAATACAAGGACAAAACAGCTTTCCTTCTTCCACACAACCACCTTGAAGTGGGAAGAGATGTGCAGAGTGAAAGGGACAGGAACATACTCAAGGAAGGAGGGAAAAGGGGAATCAAAGTTCAAACACGCCCTAAGGTGCTTATCTCAGTTCACTCCTTGACAGTCCTTCATAAATTCTGGAAGTATTAAGATGGTAGTAGGGTGATATTTTATGGGTCCCTCCCTAGGGAGAATACTTAAGAGGTAAGAAATAAATGTGTCTGAAGTTTATTTCAAGCAGGTGGGTGTAGAGGTCATATCACCAGACTAAAATCATGGCCCTGATTCTTCTATTTGTACTTGCACTGAAAAGGCCCTGTACCTTCTGGCATCCCTCCTGCAAGCAAGCTGCTCATGGACTATGCACTTAGATTCATGAGTAAACATGGTACAACTGAGCCCCAAATTCAAGCAAGATATTTTTGTAACAAATGGCTCAATGCTGCATGAAGGAAGAGGAATCTTGTATTCAATCTAGATCACATATAAACACATTCTTGAAATTTTCAAACTTCGTCTTGAAACTAGCAAGTGTAAAAAAAAGAAAAGTATCCATTTCTATGGGAAGGTGGTGTGCAAACCATACTCATATTTCTTCTCCTCCTCCAGGGTTTGGGGCTAGCAAATAAAGATCCCACTATAAAGTGATGCAAGGCAAAGGATAAGGAGGGAATTATTAATGTTAAAAGCAGGGAGTCCTAGTCCTGAACTGTACCTCATGCACAGGACCACGTGGATATTGCTGCGAACCCGTCCTGTGTATGCAGCCATCAAATTGGCCTTGGTGGGCTGCTGCCCTAGATCTCGAACAACAGGCTTCATAGCTGTCATGATCTGTTCTTCGTCATCAGGATTGTAAATGTTGGGAACATCACCAGAGTTGAGCAAGTTGTTGATATCTTCAAGGAAGGATTCACTTTTAATCTGAGTAGACGATAGGGGAAAAAAAAGTAGTTTCCTAAGTCACAAGACGGTCATGTCTCACATATCGTGGAGATAATTTCCGCATCAATACAGCCCTTAGCCTTTGTTGTAAGAAACCATTTATGTGATCACTTGGCACCAATAAAGCACACTCTGACTACTGTCCAGCAGTTGCAATTGGACAGCCATGCTCAGCCATTTCAGGGATGAGAGTGTGCCTCTGAGAACAAACCTCCTTCCCCCCCATTCACTGTCTCCTTACAGGGCAGCTGAGCTCAGGCCCTTGCTCTCTGCCTCACAGTGACTCTGAAGTCAGAGCCCAGACACCTGGTTGCTCCAGGTCTTCGTTCCTCCAGCACAGAACACTTAGTTATTAAAATAAAGCTTATCAATGTGGGAGACAGAGTAATTGTAGGGATGTGTCACCATCCGTGGGACGATCTCCCTTCAGTGCTACACTCACCTCTCCACCTTTGCAAAATCAGAAGCACATAACATCCATCTCCTTGACTAAATATACCCTCCTGTGCCCCTCTGCTCCCACGTATGCTTCTCACTGCAGGGAAAACGCTGCAAGAACAAGAAGCATTTGACTGATGCTCATCTCACTGCTTAGGGCTCTGCCACAAGGGAATGGTTCCTATGATAATGAAGGCAGTAAAAAAGCCTATGGGGAACATAACTGTGATTTCCAGCAGTTGGCCTAGTCATTAGCAAGTTATAGTTTACAGTTACAAGCCAACATTACTCTGTGGAACCAGCAGGTCCTAAATCTACTGCTATCTTTGAAAAGAAAAAAGAATGATGTTACTTAGGACTTCTAATATCAGTAGTCAACAGAGTGCTTAGCTTCAGGCATCTGTGTCTGAAGTCTTTGATCCCACCAAACCCTTGGATGGAGCTGAAAGGAGCTTCCTTAAGCAAGAGAACAATCAACCCACTCACACACAGCTCTACAGTTCCTCTAGCAATAAATGCCCCACCTCTAGTTTCCCTGGGGCGTTTTTGTAAGATGATGAACATAGGCTACGAAGAAATACAAGTTATGTGTGGTTTGTATCAAGCTCCTCAATCCCCCTTAGGGAAATTTATTGAGCTTAGAGATGTGTTTCTAATTCCTTTTGAGATAGAATCCACCATGCTAATATTCCTGTACCTGTGTATCTACAAATAGGAATGTCTTGGGTAGACTTTGAAGGCCTGCCTTCATCATGATGCTCCTCACATCATCTCGCCATTCGACCATGCCATAATTTTTGGACAGTTCGATCTGGAAACACTCGTATTTTGCCCTAAAGGAAAGAAAAGCCTGTGGAGTTACATCCAATTAAAATATCCTCTTCTGTCAATCCCAAGTACATGTTGTGGACTCACGGGGAAAGGACTCAAGCAAGTAGTTTTCCTACAGTAAGTTCCTGAGCACATGCCTGTCCCTGTGCAAGTTCAATCCAGGAGCATGTTTTGCTCAAAGCAGAAATACTGGAGCTAGCCAAAAATCCAGTGCAGAGGCACGTTAACTTAGCTGTAGCTCTTGACTCATTTGAAGAGTCAGTTGCCAGAAGAATGTGCAACTGGTAGTGGGAAGGGCAGAAAAAGAGATTCTCTGAAGGCAGCACTAATAGAGCTGCACCATGATACATGCATAGGTGGGAGTGCATCACTTACATGTGAGATGCCAGTCTGGTGAGAGACTGTCTCCCACTTCCCCCAACACC
This sequence comes from Serilophus lunatus, assembly GCA_013399895.1. Taxonomy (NCBI): domain Eukaryota; kingdom Metazoa; phylum Chordata; class Aves; order Passeriformes; family Eurylaimidae; genus Serilophus; species Serilophus lunatus. The sequence goes on from VXBA01002231.1 coordinate 184,401, forward strand.
CAGGAGAAGAGCATTCCCTGGAGCCTGTCGCAGAATCCGGCTGATTCGGCAGATGTGCTGTATTGCATCCATGAAAAGCACAAGCTTCAGCTCTGGGGTATTGTTTTGATTGTACTCCTCCAGGTAATCCTCAATCACAAGCTTCAGCTGTGGGCAGAAACGCTTGAATGGAGCTACCACATAAAAACAATTGTGTGTGTGTATGGAGTGATTGTCCTCAGGCAAAGCCGAGACTGAGAGGCCAGAGATTGGTGCTCAGCAGGGTCTGGGAGCAGCAACTCTTCTCCATGCTTTTATAGGAACTGCTATTGGACTGTGCTGAATTTACTTAGTGGTGGTGGCAGCAGCTGCTGAATGGTGACCTTAAACTAACTCAGGCAAGTGACTAAGGTCTGCTGTTCCCAACGGTGCTGTTTGCCTGAAGAAACAGCAGGGTGTACTTCAAAATAAAATAGCTTATGGCTGTCTGATCCATACTGCTCCAGGGCCTCCCTGTGGGGTAGTTTCCTCACGCTATAGCTGACCAATGCCTGCTGCTGCATCCTGTGGCTAGGATCCTGGCTGGAAAGGGCAGGCGCTGGAAGAAAACGACACTGCCTATAGATGGGTAGAGGAGCACACTTCTCTGCCAGTCCAGACATCACATGGAACAGTTGCAGGAGCAGTTTCTCCTGCCCTTTCCAGGGCTCTTTTCAGTAGCACCCTCAGGCCAGAGAAGGAGAGGAAGCATGAAAACAGCTAGGATTTGATTCTAGCCCCTCAGCAATCTCACTGTGAACCTGGGCAAACATAAACAGCTGGAATTCATACAGTGCTGAGACCCCTGCCTAGAGGCCAAAGACCTGTGTGCATCATTGGATTGAGCAGCAGCCTGTAGGTCTGGCTGTCTCAGCTGTGCTCACCTCGGTGGGGGACAGGCCTACCTACTTTGCAAAAGGGATTGGAAAGCTCAGTTAATTACCAGTCCATGTCACACAGCTATCACAAGAGGAGAGACGACAGGATAATCATCTGTTTCTGATAATGAGTGCAAAATGCACTGCTCATTGCCTTTGCTTAATTACCAGTACTGAAGTACTTGCAGTATCTTCTCCAACAGGGAATCTGGCAGTAACATTAATTACTTGTAAAGGTCAATTGTGAAGTCTTCAATAGCAAAAGTAGTATTGTTTGGGGGTAATGTACCATTCCTTTCCAGCAAATTTCACTTTTTGCTCCCAAGTGCAGCTCATTTTGGAGATTTGGCATAGCAGGCTGCCTCCAGGATTGCAATTCAGAAACAGCTTGTTACACCTCAACTTCCCATCATACCAAATATAGCTAATATCCATATATGGGATAAGATTTCACAGGAGACCCCTGGGAGGGGGGTGGGATCCACCCCTGTGGCTCCAGACACCTTCAATTAAAGCAGCCCCATTATTACTATTAACTGTTCTCCTTCGTTTACTGACGACTTGGAAGATGTGAACATCGTTCACATCATGACCTAGGCTTCTTACCTTTTCCTGGCTGTCGATTTCTTTGTATTGTTTGACATTGGCCCTTGGCTCCATGAAGTCCCCAAACAGAACTGGCTGGGAGGGAATGACTTGCTCAAAAGTGGTGCCAAACCCCTCCATCTTCTCTCTCATTAGGTTGCCAAACCAGGTCCGGTCCTCCTTGCTGACCAAGCGATCACAAAAGACCCGGCAGCTCTCGTGGTACCACAGTCTCAGCAGGTGCAGTTTGTCCTGGTAGGAAATCCCAGCAAAAGAGCCCCCATGAGAGAAGCGTTATGAGCATTGCTGTCAGGAAAGCTGGTTCCTGCCCAGCATGTGGCCAGCTCCACTCCTGCTAGAAGGCAGCTGGAGCGGGGAAAGAACTGGGCAGAGGAAGCTGCTTTCCCTTCTCTCAAAATCAACTCCTGTCAAAACAGCTGCTTTGCAAAGAGCTCATTATAGCTTCAGTGAATCTCCCCTCTATTGGTCCATATGTTGGGCTTTCTTTGAGAGACTTAAATTTTATGTTCTTTGTTCTTATCTCTCCCCAGTTTGATTTAATTTTTACAGTTTCCTTGTGGGTTTTTTTTTTTTAAGATCATTTTATTTGCCTGGTAGCATAGAACCAGGGTCCTAAATACCTCCTGTGATAAGTCAATCTCTACTGGCCTGGCTGGAACCAAAGCAAGGTCCTCAGGAGAGCTGAAGGGGAAGAAGCCTCCACTGACACAAGCAGGTAGCAGGACAACACCTCTACCCCTGTGTGGTCCACTGTCTGGTCCCATACGACTCCATCCATCCCTGAAAGGGTGAGCTGTGTTGTACTGACTCCCTGTGGCTGTTCACCTGCTTCCAGCCCAAGGAAGGGCTGAGGTGAAAGGGGGTCTGTTTACTGGTACCAGGCAATAGCCAAAGGGAGGGGCATCACATTCATTGAGCAATACCAAAATGAGCTTTGATGGGAAATTGAAGCCTGTTTGCAGGCCTGTTGACAAGGCCTCAACTGGAACACTTCTGGTTTTCCCCTGGGTGGCACAGCTGTGCTGATAGGAGGACTCACCTCGATCTTGCTGGGCTCAGCCATGAGCATGCCCTGAAACACCTTGGAGAGGTCTCTCAAGTTGAAGGTATAATGAGACTTTGCTGGTGTGGGCAGCAGCTGGGATGTGATGGTCAAAAATACGTGGATAGTGGCATCAACCAAGGGCTCCTTCAAGTCTTTGACTGCATCTGCTCCAGCTGCAGAGACAGAAGTTGGAGAGGATGCCAGTGTGGTGACTCTGGGCTGAGAAGGCCCTAAGCAGTGCAATAAGGCAGCACTGAGTGGCAGAAGTGTTGGCTAGGACTTGGCCAGGAAGCACTTTTGTCTGCTTTCTTCTGCAGAGACTGTGAGGGACCTGCCCAAGCACCTGCTCACTGCAGTGCACAGTTTCCAATGAGTTTCTCAAGGAACATGAACTAGATTTGGGGATGGAAGAACACATCACAATGCTTCTGTGGTGTGAAGACTTCACGTCCCCCAGAAACAGAGGAGACACTGCCAGAAAGGTAACTGATGCCCATATGAAATACTCTAGACAGGTTCTCCTTCTCCCTCGTACTCCCACAGTGGAGTCTCAGCTACTTTTAACCTAGAAGGTGCGAATGCCCTCTTAGCTAAACACCCTGCAAATCATTATGCTCAACAAATGCAAAGCCACTGAGGAATAATTTCTTATGCAATAGTCTGGCAAGATTTAAACACAGCTGCCAGTTTTAGAGGATAATTTTTTTTTCTCTCAATGAAGTTTATTCCAAACACTCCTTAAGAAATAGAGCCCTATTACACTTCAGCATTTTGCATTTTTTTGCATTATTTCCAAAGTTCCAAATCGCAGCTAGATGTTTCAGTGTGCCCCTAAGCTCACAGTTAGCTACGGGTGCTTGTGAGTATCGCAAGCATTCAGAAAGGTCTGCTTTGCTTCTCTCATAGCTGACTATTCTCACTACTTTCTACTGGCAGATTTGCAGATGAGGGCACATTTGCAAAGATGATCCTAAATTCCCACCCTGTCAAATACAAGAGGACTCATTTCACTCCAAATGAACCCTTTTTTCTGGGTGGCTGCAGCACCATGCTCAGATCCACCCTGCTCAGCTGTCCACAGGCTGCAGCAGATGGAGAGTAACAGAAGGCTCTGTTTCCACAGAATGCTGTTGTCTGGGCAAGTGTCTGTCTGCTGAAAGCACAGGTAAGCTATGCCATGCTGTGCCCGCCACCTTCTTCTCTTCACGGCCTCTCTCATCTTTCTGCTCTTACTTACGCACTGGATTTCTGTAACTTCTTTCTCCTAGGAGTCCATCTAGAAAAAGACAAGAAAACCTGAGTTCCAGCTTCACATACTGAGGTGAAGGATATCTGCATCATTCATCACAAACAAAATCCTCTTTGAAAGGTCCAGGCTACATGATACCTTATGAAACTGTGAAAGCTAAAGTGGAAGTTTACTGGTTTGCACTAGCAGAGTTTGGCCCTGAGACTAAACAGTGTGTGAACTCGATATGCTATGATTCATCACTTTCCCCAAAAGCCTCTCCAAGTGATTGCAAGTTCCAGCTTCCAAAACTCGAATTGGATCACCAATTTTAATCCTTCTCCTTTCAACCCCCATTATCAGCAGGTTGACTTGCAGCATGAGGTGAAGGTGGCAATTATCTGCAGGACTTACCCATCCAGCTGCCAAGGATGGTGGTGAAGATAGTCTTCTTGCTGCTGTCATCCATCTCGGTGAAGGAGAGGTAGTTGAAATGGCGAGTGAAGCGTGGAGTGACAGGATTCCTTCCCCCTCCAGGAGGTCCCATGGCACAGACAAAATTAATATCTACCAGCTTCTTAAAAGTACCTTGGAGAGTGTAAAATCAGCAATGAATGGTAAGCTGTAGGTAAAACCCCTTGCTAAAAACCCACCACAGCAGGTCCACGTAATCTAACAGGCCATCTTTTGCCAAGAGCTGTGGGCACAGGATCTGGGTCATACCGATCTGTTTCCGGTCGTACCAGCCCTGGTGGTCCATCCACTGCCGCAGCAGCTCGATGGGGGGCTGAGCACCATATTGCTCCAGCATGGGCATATTCAAGTCATCAATAAAGAATATGAAGTACCGACCAACTGGAGGCCCGAACACGCCCTTCCGCCTGTAAGGACAGAACCCGTGTAAGGACACAGGACAAAACCTGCTGCAAAGGTAATGATGCAAAAGCAGTTTATTTTCCCCTCCAGATGCTTCCAGGTCAATAGTTTCAGCTGCCCTTACACTTAATATACTCCCTTTATAAGGGTCTTTGCATGGAAAAGGTCTGGAGCAATGTTTGAGGCACTGGCTTCTTTCCAAACACAAGTGAAATTTTGTCTACTTATGCACAATGCCAATTAATAAATGGGTGCAAACAAAAGCAAAGCTTGACCCCATGAATCTGTTGGAACCTTCAAACCAGTGGCTGACCAGGGAGATGAAATGGAAGCTGTTAACTGTTGGGAGTGGGATTGGGGGTGGGCAGCTACATTTTCTCCCTTCATCACTTTTTATAAAGATCCCACACCAGGGTTTGCAAACACCTGTGCTGTGAAATGTAGTATTTCTGGAATAACTAGAATTGGAGCAACTTTTACAGACTCTCCCAAATCTTTCTCATTTTCTTGCCATTATATCAAGCTATTTCTGGCACTCAGAGTCCCAAGTCACATGTGCTGTGTGTCCTATTTGTTATTCACAGCTGTACGTGCTCAGGGCCCCTTCAGGTCTCGGGATAAAACTAAACAGCCAAGTTGACAGACACACTGAGTTCAGGGATACTGCCTTTGCACACACAGGAAGGAATCTTGCCTCTTATCCAATTTGCTGTCAATGAGATCCTGGGTTTGGTTAGCAGAGGTGCGTGCTGAAAACATCAGGAAGTGGGTAACATATTTGTTAGGCAAGTTCTTCAAAAGCTTGTCCGTAATTGTGAGAGTCTTCCCTGTGCCAGTGGGACCAATGCAGAGAACCTGGAATCACAATCATCAATGCAGCATAACCACAGGCAAGCAGTCTGTGTTTCCCAGCATTCAGACATTTGCTGGAGGAAATGCAGATTACTGCTTATTTAAGAATTTGAAAGTTGGGCTTGCTTCTTCAGTAAGGTCAGCTGCCCAACAGATCTCTTGGTGTGTATGGAATCCACCCACAGAAGTATGAAATGGAACTATAAGAAACAGGTAAAGAGGGATGGTGATGGGCTATCTAGCAATTGCTGCATTTTGATTAAACAAATGAGAGTTGATATTCCTTTGGGGCACTGGCACAGTGCCTGGGGACTGAATGGAGAACTCTTAGTGCTTAAGCACAGAGTTTGAGCAGAGAAATACAAACCCATGGGAATGGGAAATAACCTCAAAGTGTCAGATATCTGTTAAATTCTGACTGCACTGGGAGAGGAAAAGGTTGAATCAAAAATTCAAAGACAAGACTGGTCACATACTGGTTTATAGTTGGTGAGCAACAGCTCCAGCAGATGTGCCATTCGGACTGTGTTCATTGTGGGCACAATAACATCACAGAAGTTGGTATCTGGAACCATAGTGAACTCTGCTGTAGGGTCCAGCCACACCTCCCAGTGCACCTGAAAGACATGAGTCTGCTTAGAAGAGGCAGTCACATCTACCTCATAAAGGGGAAATCCCTTTGGATTTCCTATCCAGGAAAAGGAAAAATATTTCTTCTGTTTTCCCTGTCACCACTCCTTGTGTATTAGCTCAGATTCTGATGAAGAATTCAGGTTTCCAACTCCTCTGTGTAGTCTTGCCACCCCTTATCTTTCCATATGGCAATGCTCTGATTGTTTGACTCATTTCTTTTGAGAGGGAGGGAGCCCAAGATTGAGAGGTTATTGCTCCAGCAGCAAGGTGCATGCTTGCCCTCCGTTCTGAGAACTGGGATCAAAGCAGGATAAAGCACTCGTTATATCTGCAAGAATGGGAGTTCTGCCCATGGCAGAGGGTCAAAGGGGACTTATCTGGGATCCTGTCTTCACTTTTGGTGCCATCACCCCTGTTGCATTCAGAGGCACATGAGGTTCTGTTCCTGTGCAAGACATGGATGACTTCTGCTAGATACAAGCTGCAAACAAAGCTCCCAGAGGCCACTATATATGTGAGATAGAGGCTCTGCCAGGGATGTGCTGGAGAATACAGGAGAAAATCTGTATTCCTGACCACACTGGGAACTTCTGTTAAGGATCTGATGCTCACATAGGGCTCTTTTCTTTGATTTCAAGAAGGGGAAGCATTTTTCCTCTGTTTTTACTTTCTTTCAGCCCAGAGGCTGGTGACTGTCAGTCAAGATGGCCCAGACATTCCCTGCTGCTGTCTCCTATGAAAAAGCTGGCATATTTGTCTGCCTTGCTGCTACTCCAGACTCTGCTGCACACAGCTATTCTGCTGTTGTGCAGTGCTTTCTAATACAGACAGACCTATTCATCTGAGCTTCCCCCATCCTTCTTCAGCAGCTACATTTGTAGACCCCTCTCACTTTCCTGAGCACTGACAGAGGCACTCAGGTCTCAAATGACCAGTGCTTGGCTCAGATTTGAAAGATCTGCTTCACAACCCTGAGAGCAAGAAACTGCCTTCTTGATTCAGAAAAAAGCTTAATTTTGATTTAAACATTCTTGTACCTATAGGCCTTTCCTATTTGCTCTTGATGAGAAAATCCTAACAAATCCTGCAGGACTTTGCTGCTTCCTCATCCCTCCCCAAAATTTACACACCTTGGAATTGAAAGTGAAATACTTTACCTCTCTAACGTTCTCTTCATCCATATCATCTTCAGCACTGCTAAGCCCAGCATCATCCAGTTTATAGTCATAAACCAGTCCTTCTTTTGGGAAAAGTAACCTGATCTGTGAGAATAAAGCTGTGGTGAACCTGGCTGCCACTCAGCTCAATTCACAGGAGGATCTACACTATTTTTAGGAAGACTTTATTAACAGGATGCTGCCCAGACCAGAGGGCTTAGGTCTCTCCCAGAACTTCCAGCTCCAGGGGTCCCTTTAAGTTTGAGGCAGTGGTATACCAAATTCCAAGAGGAAGTCCATCCAAAGCCTCTATGCATTCAAGAAGTTCTGACCACCATTCCTTATTACTAATTCCTCTGAAATGAGAGAGGATTTTCCTTTACTTACTCTTTCCTTTGCCATCTTCTCTCTGAGCCATGAGCTGAAGGCTATGCGACCTTGGGAATCACCAGTACAACCCACACTCCAGATCAAGGCAAATATAAACCAGGGTTCAATCAGCTCTCCAATACGAGCAGCCTTCTCCCGGGAAACCGTCCTAACTCCCTTAGAACCAGAGACAAGAAGAACAAAAATTTCCAGGCACGGTTAAAGAACTCAAAATCCAGACTCTTCTTAATTTGCTCATAATTATATTCAGCTTCTATGTAGCTTTTCCTAGCCAGTTTTTCCCAGGCCTTGGTTAATATATTCTGTGGATTAAAATTCGTTGTTTTATTTGTGTACCTGAGAGACTCTCCTTGTTGAACTAACGTCACTCAATAGGAGCTGGGAGAAGAATTTAGTCTAAAGTTTTTAATTTGAAAATCGTCCAGCCTTCTTCAATACTAATTCTCAAAGGACCTGCAATCTGAAGTGCATCACTGTTCAGCTCTGATCTCTGCTTTCCACTCATTCTCCAATTCCCTCTGCTATAAATAAAAGTGAACTTCTGCCCTCCAGCCTGGTAGGCATGGAGCTTATCTTTTGTTCCTTCAGTGGGCAAAACATAATCCTTCCAGGTTTACCTGTGCTTTGCAGGATGTTGTATTACTTCTGCCATGTAGATGACCTTTCTGCACCAACATCTTGTTCTCTGGTGACTAACCCATTGCATGACTTAGTGTCCTTAAGAGTTACGAGCAAAAATGACAGTGATAGAGGTAGAAAAATCCTACCTTAATGGGAATAAAAGGCTGAAACAAACATTCCAAGAGCACGAGGAGGCTCCTTGTGAGGTTACTGTCCGTTGAGGTAATTATTTCCTTCACATATCTCCGGACAAAATCGATGGCCTCCTGTAAGGAAAAGCAGGAACTGCTCAGTGTCACCACTCAACACAGGTGTCCTTGGTTTTACCTTCTAGTTCTGGTTTCTCCTTGCCTCCCTCATGTTATGTTTAGCAGGGAGAGTGTGACTGAGAATGCTGCCATTTCCAACTGCATCCCAAGTATCACTCTTTTCACCAGAGAAAAGCCAGTCAAACCCCTGGTCTCAGTCTCAACCCCAAGAAACTTCTGTGTCTGCCTTTTGGTTCTGTGCAACACTGATGTGCATTGTGCCACTAGTGCTGATAAATGGTTTGCTCCCTTCAGAGCTTTCCTTTGCATCTCCAGGTTATTCATTAAAATAGTGGCTTAGCAGCAGAGTAGAAATAACAAGACTTGTTCATAAAATTTTCTCCTCAGTGTTACTCCACTGTAAGCAGTGGAGATGCACCAGAAGGTAATTTTAAAATGAAATAAAATGAGCTAAAATTACCAATAAGACTAACTCACATCTACGGGGATCAGTGCATAACCTGTATTAAACCCAGAATTTTCACAGAGTAGTTTGTATGCTGGTAATCTGAAGTGTTCTCACAATGGCATTTCAATCCAGGCCTTGACAAGTCTGGTGTGTTCGACACATGATCTGACAAGCTTGAAGCTCTGGAAAGGGGGGAATGGCATAGTAGCTCACCTTGAGGAATTTCTTGAAGAGAGATGCTAGTTTCTGCGTGAAGCACTTCATGATTTCTGGGAGGTTTTTCAACCAGCATTCAGTGAAAGGCTCCAGCCCCAAGATGCTGGGTTCCAGGTAAACCATGCCACAGCGGGATACTGTGGCTGGGGAAGCAACAGCCAGATCCTGGACTTCAAACATCATGGTCATGCTCTGGAAATTATAAAAGAAAAAGGAAGGATAAGGACTTGTTCACTTTTGATACATCTTTTACCACTGGGAGAAAGAGTACAGACAATAGGCAGAAAAAGAAGGAGGGATGAGATACCTCTGTCATCTTGATGATTTCCCCTGAGCTGAGGCAGAGCTTCTTATTGTCATCTAGCACAGTGTTCATGTTCTCAATCCACAAAGCATCAACTGGCCCATCAAACATGTACCACTTCTTGTAGGTGCCAGTGTCCACAGTTCCCCGGCGGATGAGTGTGGAAAAGATCCCATCTGTCCTGAAAGGTGGAAGGCAGGGCTTGGCTCATTCTATTTGTGCTGAAATACATTGCATTATAAGGCAATAGAGCCAGAATCTCACCCTGGTTCATCTGCCCAAGGATACCTGTGCCTCCTTTGTTGATGAGCTGCATAAAGGTCCAACTCACTCTTATTTTACATCTCAGCCCAACTGACACCATGAAACAATTTCTTTGGGCATTAGGATCTAGAATTCATGTCATTTAACTACAAAATGTCAAACTACCTTCTAACATCTCTGTCCTCAGAGAAGAGTAAAGATGCCTTGCTAGCATCTGGTTCAGGTCACAGGCAGGTTATCTGCTCTCTGGAGGTGCCTCTTTTTCTCCACCAAGTGTAAAGGCAGAGTCAGTTTGCAAGTCTAAACCCAGGCTAAAGAGTGTGGCCCTACCCTCTCTATAACTGAAGTTCCCCATCCTCAATGGCCTGTGAACCTGGGTGGTGCTGGAGCTGGTGAACAGGAGAGTAGACACAAGGAATGCTGGCTGTTGACAGCAAGAACTTAATCTGTACATGGAAACCTGGAGTGCAATTTCCGTTCAGACTCAGAATGGACTCTACTCCTACTATTAAATAATTATTGATTATTTTTATAGTGCTAGTGCATTCCAGGGTACTGTTACTGAGATCTAGGGAAAACAGTCTGTTCTAAAGCTCAGCTGATTAAAACAGATGGATTTGTCTGTAAATATATTTAACATGGCTGCTGTATTTTTCTTTTTGTCATATTGACATGCCTGTGTGCTGCCCTTGGGTAGAGTCACATCATAAATAAACTGTTGAGCTTAATTGGAACATCCTATAAAATCTCCTTCAGTACGTACACACCAGATTCTAAGTTGGGAAGCTCTGGTCTCAGCATCAGTAATGTTTACTTGCTTGCACTTTTCCTAGAGGTAGTTAGTTTCATATATATTTAGTTTCCCTCATTTTGCAGAACACAATCTTTAGCTTTGCCCCTAAGCAAGTGCTAGCTGACAGGGCCAAAAGGGGATTCACACTGCTTCTCACACCTTGGATTCTGGATAAAATGAGCTGCTAAGTCAACCTCAGGTCACGTACGGAAACATAAGCAGGAGGATCTGGCTTCAAAGAGGGCAAATGGACTATTGGTTCTTGTTTCCAAACCATGTAAGCAAGCAGAAGTCCTGGTAATGGGATTGAAATGCCTCTTTATGCCTAAAAGTCATTCCTGATCATTCAAAGCTGCCAGTGCATTTATACAGAACAATTCAAGTGCACAGTACAGAGGTCACTTTTCTTCAGAAGCAAGGCAAGTGTCTTTAAGCTGCTCCAAAGCTATTGAATTATTGTTACGCAGTTAATGCTGTGAGCTGAGCTGCAGGAACTGTCTGGGCATGTGCTGGCAGACAGGCCAACTGCACAATAAAAGATGTCAGCTTAAATCTCTGTGACTGGCTATTGTAGCTTGGTGAGGATAAGGACTTGATTGCTTCTGGTTTTGTGCCATCACCCTAAACATTTCTCAGCCTTGAAGAGAAGACGCTCAAGACCAGAAAAGTGTTTTCCGTCTGGAAGGGAGGATAGAAGGTTTTGTACTTTACCACTCATGCGTTAGCAAGTTGAACTCTCCATAAAGCTGGCCCATTGTGATGGATTTGGGATTCAGTACAAAGTACTTGACGGCTTCGTAATTCCCACCACTGGCTGCCGGCTGACCTTTCAGTGATGTCATTGCAGCTGCCAGGACTTCATAACTCTGCAAAAGCAGGACAGCCAGAGAGTTAATGGCCATGGCTCAGAATGACAAAGCCTCTTGCTCTCACAGTATTCAAAAGGCAGTGAGAGACATGGTGAAGGTTAATGTCATATTAAGGAGATGCCTGGCTGAAGTAAAAACACTGAAGTAAAGCATTCTACATGCAGAGGAGGAGGAAGTCAGATCTCCTGTGCAAGAGGCCTGAAGCACCTTGAGATGTCAAAGTATGTGTCAGTAAATCTACAGCAGAACTAAAAAGTGTCTGTCTAATCCCACAACTCAAAAGAGTGAGCCATAAATATACTTTCCCATGGCTATAAATCATTACTAAAAGGCAACATCTTTGTGCCCTGACTTCTATCTGAAAGAAGCTGGAGATGCCAGAGTGTGAGTCTTCTGTGAAACTTAACCTCTGCATCACTGGGTAGGCAATGGTTTGTTGGGACCAGCACAGTGTCTCACCCATACCTTTGTCTTCCCAGAACCCGTTGGTCCCACCAGCATAAGGCCGTGACGAACCACGGTGGTCTCATACAGCTGGATGCACTTCGTCACAAAACCTGGAGAAGAAGATGATGGCAGAGTGGGTCTGGGAGTAAATCTCTTTCCTAGAACAGCACACTGGACTAAAAAAGCCCATGTGCAGAAAGAGCTTGTGCAGAGCCTTTTCCCTCACCATTGACATCCTTCAGATTCGCTTCGATGCAAGATTTGCGGATGGCTTCCTCCAGGATGCCATAATCAACAGGTGTTTCTTTGATATTTGGAAATAAATCTGAGACAATACCATTGAAGAGCTTGAGGTCATCCTGTAGGAATTTGGGTACATTGGCATCCTTAATAGCCCTCAGGCAGATCAGCTCCTGCAAGGATTTAAGAACTCAGGACTTCAAAGATCCTTCTTTTCTTAGGAGACTGCAAAAAAGGCCACATAAGTCTATGGCAATGTGAAGTACAAGCACATTTACCTCATCCATATCAGGATTCTCTCTTTTGAGATTGCCAGCTGTTGAGATGACAGTCTTCACAGCTCTCATCCCAAAGTCATAGTGATCCTGGAAAAGGCACAGAGGAAACCATGTCATCAGATACAGGAGCATCACCTAAAGAAGAGTAAACCTATGCATGGAGTTAGCAGGTAAGAAAAGTAAAATGACAATTCTGCCTTCAGAACACCTCCTTCATCCAAGTCTGCTCTTAGGATCCTTCAAACAACTAATATTCCTCAGCTGTACAGACTATGAGTGAGGAAGATGAGTACAAGGCTGCTTGGCTCAACTGTCCTGACACCGTAATCCTATCTAGGACTTAAGGTGAATACAAGTCCAGCCACAGGAGCAGAAATGAGAATTAGAAAGAAGGGAGGAAGATGAAGAATGGGTACGGTGACCATTCTGGGATATGCTATCACAAGGCACCAAGAGAACCATCTAGGTACTTTGTGCCTAGGCTGAGAAAGCCTCACCTTTAAAAAACATTCATGGACATTAAAGCATCTACCTGAGAGCTGAGCTGCTCTGACAATAGTTTGAATGTTGTAGTGATCTTCTTTGCAAGGACTTTGGCTTCATTAAACCCAAAGGAGTAGAGTGAGATCTCAGCTATCATGGAGTAATCTGGGACCATCATAGCCACAGGACGAAAGAGAGCCTGAAATATACAGATAAAAACACTGTCACACTGCTGCTTCTTGCTTTTTTCTCCCAGCAAACTGAAAAGGCTGAGTATCTATCCCAGACTGTTTAGAGGACACAGCATGAGTGTGCCTGGCACCTGTCAGCAGACTGCAGTCTGAGGAGTGCCATTTGCTTACACATCTTTCAGATCAAAAAGTGATCCTAGAAACTTTCCAAAAGTGTCACATCCTAACCCTTGTCATAGACACACTGGTGGGTCCAGGTAGCATTCAGCACCTGTATTACCCTTCTGCTTTATGTTTATGTAGTCTGCCCTCCTCACCTTCAGGTTATCAGGTAGTTCAGTACGCCCAGCATACCCCGGGTTCATTGTGATGAAGACTGCACAAGATGGCACCAGTGGGATCTCTGTTCCTTCAAATATGAAGGATTCCTCCTGGAAAATTACAAATATGATCATCCTTGAAGAACAGAGCTTAACCTGCAAACTAAATAATGTAGCATAATCTTCCAAGATGAGAACAATGGCTTTTAGTAGGTAAATTATCAAGCACATACACACTCAGCTGCCAACAACTGTAGGGATTCAATCTGGCCCCGCTGCAGGAATCCAGAATTACCAGCAATATTTTCCCCTGTATAAGAAACGGGGCTCATGGAAGATTTACCGATAGGATAAAATTTTTTGACTCTTGAACAGATTCCTATCTCTCCAGCTATAAACAAACATCTTTCCATTTATTTTGCAGTAGAGATCAGACCTGAATTAATTCGTGGCAAAAAGGGCAAAGAGAAACCTAAATCCTTTTTAAAGCTGTGTAGGTAGTAATTTCAGATGGGGGATAAAGTAATGCAGAAGAATTTACGGACAGTAAGTTTCTAATTCCAAGCCACAGTCAAGGAGATTCGGGTCTTAACCCTTCAGAGCCTCTGGGGAACAGGGCAGAGACTGGCTGCTAGACTAGATGACAGCTGAGTCTCCATTAAAGCCAACAATTCCCTTTCTAATGCAACTGTGTGTGTGCACGAATATGCATATGTCTGCACATACAGGGTTTTGTGAATCCACCAAGGCCTGGATAACACGTTTAGACAAATTTGGTGCTGAGCAACTCATGGCAGAACACTGGCTGTCTTTATCACAGCTTCAATTTCTATCAGCTCAGGGGGTATGTATCAGAGTGTCTCCCACACCAAAGTCTGCTGGCACTGCAGCTCATGCTGAGATGTACTTCAGCCCATGAAAGTGTAGGCAACTGGGGTAGCACACATCAGGGTTACAAACTGCTCCTCCAGGATGCTGATTATGTAATGCTCTGATATGATGCACCACAGTCAGGATATTGCTCAAATCTCCCCAAACTAAAGGATGTCTGTCTGAGTCACCCCTGAACAGTGAAGCCAGTGCTCCATGAAAGTGTGTGCAAGGGCAAGGACTTGCCTGAACTAGCTCAAGTGGAGATTTTTTTGTCTGCCTTTGCATCCATATGTTCCTTACATACCCTCTGCTGCTGTGCTTTCTGGATGGTTGTGATCTGCTGGGCCACCACAGACAGCACCTCGATATCAATGCGGTTGAACTCATCAAAGCAAGCCCATGCTCCAGAGCTGGGCAGGGAAGGAGAAACAAAGGAAGTCAGGAACACCACACAGGAGAAAACTTGCAGTCAAAAGTTCAGATAAATCTAGAAATTACAAATTCACATACTGAGTAGGCAAAACAGAAACTGGAAGTGAACCTGAAAGGCTCTTAATGTCCCATGGCAGGCAATGACACTACCACAGTGTCCTGAGACAGTGAAAGGGGCTGTAGACCCTCATCCTGACTATGCATCCCAGGCCATGTGATGAGTGACCATGGCAATATCTGATCCTAAAGCCTGGGAGAAATTTTGCATGTTACAGATTTGAGCTTTAAAGAGGTGTCATGCTGAATTCCTGGTTTGTACCCGAGTTTCTAGTGTAGAAGATAAAATCTAGACAACCCTTAAGTCTATCTTTCAGAGTTTGGAAGCACGTGTATGAGGAAGATGATCTTCCCACAAGGCATGGCTTAAGAAAAAAGTTAAATTACTTACAAAGAAAACATCTGAGAAAAAAATATCGCTTTTGTTGGAGTAACTAATTCAGATTCACCAGTGTGCAACAGACTAATTGGACCAGCTCTGTTTGAAATATAGAGAAGACAGAAACCTCTCTGAGAAGATCCCTCAGGGCTTAGAGCAGTCTCTCTTGGCTGCTCAATTTTGAATATTCTCAGCAGATTCTCTTCTTCTTAAGATTAAGCAGCTTGTGGGCTGAATCTCAGTTCAACATGTATGATATTAAAATAAAGGCCAAAGCTGCAAACATTTGCACAGGTGGATTAGTACATCGTGGATTAGTGCAAAGCATTTTAATTTTGCCTTAAATGAACAGGTTCTCCTTTTATCTCTTTTTTTTTTTTTTTTTTTAAATTGGATCAACTATCTCTCCTTTCTGGCTGGAATTTTGTAACCTTGCTTGTGCCTGTTTTTTTGGGCTGTGTGAAAATACCCACCAATTCTCAGTGGCCAGAATCTCTGTATCCTACCCATTCCTCAACGATGACATGCAGCATTTCATTGTACCTGGCTAGCCCCTTGAAAAACTTTCCCATTGCCATAAAGTCGAGTTGGTCAGAGCAGTTGAACACTACGGTTTGGATTGCTAATGCTTTGCCCAGGTCTTTTGTTGTTTCTGTTTTGCCTGTTCCTGCTGGTCCTGCAGGTGCTCCTCCAAATTTCAGGTGCAGAGCTCCTGTAAGTGTCAGATAACACCTATGACAAAGACAAGACAAGATGGTGAAAAAAAGCATTTGTACTACTGATTAAGGGAGACATATGATCTATTCAGCTGGAGACAAGGAGGAATCCATCACTCATTATTCTGCAAAACTGCTTTGATATGCAGCATTCTGCAAAGGATTTAGCTATGTGGCCTTGATTAGTATTCCTGGGGGCTTGCATGGGTAAATCCTCCTGCCACTGGCTACACATTCGCTCTCCAGAAAAAGGACAGTTATGAAAAGGTAAAACTATTATTCCTGCTGCATATCCTAGAGTACTAGACACTATCTACTGCTTTCTAGAAAAGCTCCTTAGATATCAGGTGGGCATTTTATACAAGTCAGAGTACTACATTAAGAATTAGGAGAGTGAAAGCAATCAGTCTGAGCACTGACCACTAGGAATACAGTAGTAACCAATGGCAGGGTGTTCCTATGCCCCCATCTCAGGTAGTTCTTTACTGTACACATCGTTTCCATTTACAAACATTATGCAGTAAGACTTGCTTGGCCAGAGCCTCGGTTTAATCCTGTCCAGCCAGGGGGAAAAAAAAGGAAAGAGAAAAAAGATATACTTACTTATTACCTGGAAAACAATCTCCTTACCTGTCAGTGAGAGGTGTAATAACCAGACGGCCAGTGTTCCCCAGATACTCATAGCCATAGAGAAATTCAGCATTGACGGCTCTGATGTACAGGTCCTCCCTTGTCCAGTAGTATCTAATGACAAGTGAACATGACAGCAGAAAGATAAAACGCTGGCTGGCAGACAAAACACCAGCTCATGAGAAAACAGATTTCAAGTTTGGAGACCTGAATGTCAAGGTAACACCACAGTGTGAACAAGAGTTCTCAAAGGACCTGAGATGAAGCATTGCACTCCTTGGGCAGGAGGATGTCCTTTCACAATGGCATCATGGTATGCCAAAGTGGATGCCATCAAAACTAGGTCTATCTCAGATAGACTCAGATAGAACTGTCATCCCTAGCAGACTTTAATCCCGCTCCTCATGGGGGTGATAGAGGCAACTCAGGACTACTGCTTACAAACTGTTCCCATTTGTCATGGACATGGCTGGTGGGTAACAAGAATAAAGACTGGCCAGTGAGGCCAGGTGAGGTTCAATAGCTGTGCTCTCTAACCTAAGCTGGGAGATCCACTCGAAATCATTCATGCTCGTTACATTCTCCTCAATAAGCTTTGCTGCAACATCCTTGGCGTGGACCTCAATCACAATAAGAGCTGACAACACTGCTCGCTGCATCTTGGACAGCTTTCCACGAACCAGAGCAACCAAATCGCCCAGCTGGGGAAGGAAAAGAAAGTGCTCTGAAGCAATCCATTCAAAAACCTAGGCTGTACTAACACAACACACTCAAACTTATGGCATGCTAAATCTCAGACCATAGGCTGTGTCCAGGCAACTTCTGCCTTTTCTCTTGTCAGAGATGAAAATGATTGCTCAGAAAGCAACTACTACTCAGGGCTGGTTAAGAGCTGACTTTTGCCTACACCATTACCATATTCAGGTGAAAAGAAGGAGTCAGAGGCACCATGAGGCCTAGAGCTAGTAACTCCCAGGTGTTAGGTGTGATTAGATGCATGGAACAGATAGATATGGACAATTTCAGCCACTGTCCATCACTTCAGTTCTTTGACTTCTTGGGTGATCCCAGAGATGTTATCTTTCACCTTGTTATTGCCTTCATGCAATGGTCATATTATCAGTCCTATACATTACTTGAGGTTTATAATGACAAATATCCTAACGATTAAGAAGATAAGAATCTGCCTTTTTCACCTGTTTTCACCTGTGTTACACAAAACTGTCTCTGTTTCCCCTTCAGTATTGTCCTGACTGTATTTATAATTTATCTAAGGTCTGATGATTGATGATCTCCATCTGGCAAAATCTCACCCTTTCATTCATTCTCCTACCTGAGCACTCAGTTTTGGGTAAAGCCTGTCAGATAGATCTCCAGCTTCCAGAGCTTCAGACACTTCCTTTGTCCAGAAAATCTGGCAGCCAGCAATCACCACTTGGCCAGGCCATTCCAAGACCCATGTAGTACGTGGAGTCTTAAAAATACAAAAAATATCGATTGATATTGGAAAATATTGATTGATTTCTGCATCCCCCTGCTCTGAGAAGCATGATTAACAAATAAGAACTGAGTTCTTGCGCAAGAGACTTTCCTTTTTTCCCCTCCAGTTGCTGTGAAGAAATCTCCAGGCACAAACTCTCTGGACACTGAGTACAGCAGGTACCTTCTACCCACTATGCCATCTCTAATACCAGTGACATGTAGCCAACAGCAGGTGAAGAGCAGGAATCTGTGAGACTCAAAAGAACATTTCCCCTGTTTTGGCCTGTTCTACCTTTCCTAGTTTCAAATTTTCAGTCTGAATAAAAAACAGTAACAGAAATAACTGAGGCCTTTTCATTTTTCAACCTTTCTCCCTCCCTAGACCTAACCAATTAGAAATTTAGATTTTATAACAGCATAGCTTTTATACAGAAACCAGAGCCAAGATGCACCCCCTATGCACTGACTGAAACAAACAGTTCATGTGCCTCACTTACTTTCACCAGCCTCTAGCACATTGTATGAGAAACCAGAGCTGAGGCAGAAGATCCTTATAAAGAGGAAGTAGTCTGGAGAGACAAATAGGTACGGATTCACACAAGGTTGTTTTATGCTATTGGGAAGAGTTTTGTGGCTGTGAGGGACTATGCAGGGTTTGCATTCTTCTGGACCATTAGCTTTTTGCTCAGCTGCACATTCTGCGCTTGATCGACACACAACTGGATTAAAGGCTGTGTTTTGAAAGTAGAATGAAATAGAAGTTCATCAGCTCCATCACTGTTGACCTCTATGGCAAGCATGGAAACAAGACATCAGACACCTGCTAGTCTGTGATAAAACTCTTACCTCTGGATAGGCACCAACTGATCTTTCTATGTTGTCCCGTACACTGGCCTTCATGGATTTCTCCACTTCCAGCAGCCAGTTCTCCACATTTTCAGTGGGAGAAACAGGAGAAAACAGCTTCACCTCTTCTCCTTCAGCAGAGTACATGTGTGTGATCTGTAGGTCCTCCTGGAACTTCAGCTAATGGAAGAGGCACAACAGGACATGTGAGAGGAGGATTTCCTTTCTATGCCAGCCTTCCTGCCCCTGGGGAACAGCCAGCCAGTACCAGTGTTTGCTCATTATAAACCTGGTGCCAAACTTGGTTGTCAGTAGTGATAATAAAGTGTGTGACAGATGTGCAAAATGACCTCTCCAAATAATGGAAGATGATTGTATGAAAACAAGAGATTCACATCGCTGGTTTAACTTGAGTGAAGCAAATCAAATTAGAAGCAGGATGAACATGTCTCATTGCCTGTCTAGGATTCAAACCCTTGACTCCTGTTCAATTCTGTAGATTCAAATCATTTCCCTTGAGGTCACAGTGCCTGGTTTTAAGAGCAAAATTTTAACAGCTTCTCTGGTGCCCCAGCATATCACTGAAAGTCCCCTTATTTATTCCAATGGCTTTGCACCAGGTTTCCAGTTCAATTTCCTTTCTATTTTTCCAAACTAATGACTAGGAGATTGGTTTTACTGTCTGGGTATTGTGGTGGTGTGAGCTGTGACTAGCTATGGAGTCTGAAGTCTATTACGAATAACAAAGAGGAAAAATAGCCAAGTTAACTCCAGCTCCTAAGTAGGGATGGATGAAGGCAGAAACTTAATTCAGTTCAGGTTTGTTCACTCCTTGTCCCTTCTGTCAGCAAGAGTGTGATTCCAACGTAACCAGGTGCCCGCAAGTAGACAGCTAAGTCAGAGCTATTTTACTTGGCATCCATGGTGGGATAGACAGACATCTCCAAAGGGAGTGTCCTCCCCTCCCAAGATGGATATCTAAGTGGATTTCTCCAAGTTGCCCTTTGCAGATGTTTGTTTCCCCCCCATTTTCTGAAGGACAACTAAGGGTGCCCAATTCATGGGCAGACACGTGGCTTTGAAATGTCTAAAGCGAAGCTGCTTGAATCGCAGTCCAGGACAGGCAGCACCCTGCAATGCTTACGTACATTTACAGGTTTCCAGGAGAAAACTTTCCATATAGCAGAATGTGAACACTGCTCCAGACCTCAGAATGCCTCCACGTTCCCATGACATCAGCTTTCCAAAGGTGAGCCAAGCCACTAGCATGCTTGCTTTGCCTACCTGTGCAATGTTCTCAAAGCATTTGTGGAGGTGAGGTTGTACAGCAGTAGGGTCTTTTGTCTGAGACAGTATTTCCAGCAGCTCATCATCCGAAAGGAAGTAGAACCTACAAATACACAGTGTGGCATGAAGGGGGGCTCTCTTTACTGCAGAATCAGGGGCTAAATCCTAGCAAGCTGGGGAACTAGCCTTTTGCTACAGTCATTGTTTCTTACTGCTCACTGGTCTCTTTGTGTACAAGATGAGCAGCCACAGTCCAGCCACCTCCCTTTCCGTAGAGACAGACCGCTCCCTCTGCAGAAGTCAGTTATTCCCAAGCAAAGAGGGTATAAGTGAGTATCAAAGAATAGAAGTATTCCTTCAGGAATAAGAGACAGTTACCCAGAGGTTTTCATTTTACCCCACCTTTTCTATACAAATCATGAGGCACAAATATGCAATGGTGCTACCAGATCTGCTGCCCTTAACTCACCACATTTGTGTGCCTCTGTTCTCCCCATCAGATGGCAGCATTGAAAGGCACAGCCTTGCTTATATTTTGCAGTCTCAAGAATATATCCTAAGCTTAGACGGTTTTGCTCTTTCTTGGCAGACTGGACTGCAGTGAGCCTCTCCTTCTATATTTTCTGAACCATGGAATGTGATACAGCCCACTGGAATTTGGGGTTACCTGGGAAAAGCACTTCTCTTTGTCTCCAGATATTCACTCAGCCCTTTCTGCACAAGTTCGAGTAGTTTGTTACTATTTTGCAGCTTCTCCAGTAGCACTGGATCAGGGCACAAAGAAATCACCTATAACAGAATGGAGAACAGAGGAAGCATCAGTATTCTGAGCATGTGGGAGGTAAGGCAGTGGAGATAATTGGGTTGCCCACTGATGTTACTGATAGGATTTAAATGACTCATTCACAGGAATACTTTCACAGGGAGCTGGAGAGGTGTGAGCTTTGTGGGCACGGAGGGGAAACAGCTCTTGTAGATGTGACAAGCACATTTCTAGTTTCCCCAAATATCAACATTTGTAATATGGAATACAAGTGGAGTCCTGGGAAGTGGAGACTGGAGAACACAAGAGAGCAGACCACTGCTATCGGGACACAAAAAAAGGCAAAAATAATGGCTCTTAAAAACTTTGAGAGTCAGTCTTGGGGAAGAATTGAAGGAGTTACCTTATGGCTTACAACCATAGCAGGGCTGGTTATAACAGTCATAGGAGGCAGAGAGTCTGTGTGTTGAAGAGGAGCTATCTGGTGGGGTGGAAAGCTTGGTGCAAGGCATTACATGGAATGACTGTTCAGACACCAGAAAAAAAGGCCAAGTTCCAAGAGAAGAAACCCAGCACCATGTCTTGGGCAAGGCTGCACAGTTAACACAGCATTGCTTGTGTGCACACCATTACAAAAACAGCGACTTAAAGATACAGTCCTTGTGTAAGCACAGCGCCAAGGAGTTTGGGATACCTGCACTGGCTTTCTTCATGGGACATACCTCAGGGTTTTCATGAGCTTTCTTCATTATATCTCTCCAATCCTTATCCACGGTCTGGTAGCGCTGGCTTTCCTTTGGGAGCTGTCTTTTGATGTCCTCTGAACTAAAGATTGGCTCCAAGTAGAGCCAAGAGCGCTGACAGTTCAGCCATTCCTCTAGGACATCCTAGTGGGAAGCAAGGAGAGCATATCAGGATCCCATGCTATGAACCTGTTCCACAAAACTTTTCAAACTGTGCAGCAGAATGAGTTTTAAAAAAAAAAAAAAAAAAAAGGAAGAAAAAAGGGGTGATGCTGCACTTAGACCTTCCACAGTTCTAAAATCTACCTGCAGGGTCAGGAGCTGGAATTTCCTTCCCAAATAATTAACAACTTCCTAGCAATCCCCTTTGCTAATGTTGTCAGCAGGCATTAGAATCAATACTCACTAGTTTAATGGGGGTAGTTTAGAAGTATGTGTAAGCCAATACTAAAGTTCAAAGGGATTTTGTGGTGGCAGGTCAAATTTCTGTGGCTGGTGTTTCTTTTTTTTACAGAAGCTGGTACAATGTGAACACTGAGTAAGACGGCGATTTTATTTTGTGAAAAGAGAGTTTTTTAGGGAAAGAAGAATGACCAAAAGAAAAGCCAGACTGCAATTCTGTCATATCCTCTCTCCTGCCTGATGTATCTTAGCTGCAGCCTTGTCTACAGAATTATCTATCACAAGATCTTCAAATAACATTCTGAATCAAGAAAATTAATGAAAAACTAAACATTTAAGTTAAACACCAGGCAGAAAACTCTATTTGCCAGGCATTTAAAAGAGCAAGAGAATTAGGTTCAAAAGAACATCCTCCTCCATTTTCAGGAGACTGGAAGGCCTGGGTAACCTGCCCAACACTACAAAATAATGGAAGTGTTTCACTTCTTTTCAGATTGCCTTAGTCACGTGCTGCTATCTACAGTTCACCTGACCTAGCAAGAGCTGGGGTTTTCCAGTACTACTGAGTAGTTAACCACACTCCATCATACATATGTTAACCATACTCCATCAGCTAACCCTGACAAACTCCTTCCTAAAAGTGTTTTCACAGGCCTTTAGTGATAGGAATGACACAATCAAAAGAAGTGGTAGGAAAGGCAGGGTGAAATCAAAACCAGAGAGTAAATAACTGAATTTCCCCATGTCACCTACTACCATGAGCCTTAGAGTAGCATTTCTGTATCCTCCAGAGACAAGGCTAGCACTTCAGCAGTGGCCCAGGCATACCCAGATGGTAAGGACCAATCAACAGAATAAGGTAGTTATGAGTAGCAGATAGCATACAGCAGTCCACCAAACACTAACATTTATACAAAGTTCTCCAGCCAGACACTTATATTGAAACTTTTCTCCTGCAGCAATACTATTTTGCTGTCAGAGTCCTGCTAGGTGCTGCTGATTTGACAAACAAGCAGTGGCACAGTCTGCCAGATCTTGCTTAAAAGTAGTCATCCATGTGCTTTCCTACACTTTGATGTGAAAGACAGCGTGGATTTCACAGGGTTTGTAAGAATCTATGAGGTCCACTTAGCATAGTATGATTAGACACATGATTTGCAGTGATGGGAGAGTTCTGGCCCCAGCAAAATATGTTGCAATAGGCAGCAAAAGAGCTGCATTACTTTACTAGAGTCAGAGGGCTTTGACAGGCCCTATTCCACCTTAAAGACTGATATTCTTTCAGCAGTTGCCCTTCCAGTTCCCTAACAGCAACTGCACAGTGTCCATCTCCAAAAGCATGGTAGCACAGCCCAGTGCCTGCCTTCACCAAACATGTATGGGTAGGAAACCAATACCTGTGTCATCTTCAGCTTATTTTCCCATGTGTTCATCCTTTCCTCAAAAGGCTTCTTAAAGGGTGAGAAGGACATGCTCTGAACCAGGACAATATGATCATCTAGGAGCTGAGAAATGTCGTCGGTGCTTTTCAGAATAAAGGTTTTTGTTTCTTTGTAAAGCATCACAGTAAACAAAACAGATTTCCATTCACTCTCTACCTTGTTGAGTGCCTGGAACAAATGGACAAGAAATTTAATTTTCAGATACGAGCTGTGCAATGGTTATCCCAGCTGCCACAACTCTCTTAATGCCCCTCTCTTGAAAAAGACAGAGTTTCGCTCTTGGGTTCCACTGAAAACTGCAGCTGAGTATTTAATGCATGACACACTCAGCAACAGCACATTTTCTCTGCTTTGCCCACAGATTCAACACCCCAACACCTGTGCTGAAAAAAACACACTGAGGGAAAAAAAATGGCAATTTCACCTCTAGGCCCGTTTGTGCTATGATGTGCATAGAGGCTGCCAGCAAAGGGCCTGTTAATGAGTACAGTTAATGATGGCTTTGTCAAAGGTGGACCTATCCATTGGGAACTCACCTGAGATTTCAGAGAACAAGAGCTGCTAGAAGGTCATGACTTTTAATCACAACCATCTTAGATCATATCTGAACAAGTGAACTGAAGCTGAAAGACTATCTAACCCATGAATCGCCAGAGCCAGCAAGTTTTCCCTGTACTGGTTTACTGGTTTAAAGGATTTGTTATCTCTGTTTTCAGTCCTAGCTAATCCCCTTGATATAACATTTGAATGGCAGAAAAAGTTAAAATAAACTGATTGTCTGCAATCAGTCATTAATCCCATAGTGTGGAGTGAGACCCAAGCAGTGGATCTGCATAACCATCAGGCAGGGCTGTTATGCTGCAGCTGAAATGTATTTGAGAAGCAACCAAAGATACAACAAGTCCTCTCTCCTCACACTTTCGATGGCGTATTCCTTGCTGGCTGTCTCAGCTATGTTGAGAATGGTCTCAATGTGGCCCTGAAGGTTCATGTCCAAGCAGCGGCCAAGTGTCAGGCTGGCTTCTAGTTTGACATCGGCGCTGATTTGGTTCGACAGCATCTCCCAGTGCCGGTCTCTCATGCCGGGATTGCGCAGCCCTTGAATTAAGGGGACGTACTGTTTGAATGCTTCAATCTTGTTTCGAAAGTCCATTGCGACACCCTGGCAGTCTTTCAGGGAGGAAAACAGAACATCAGCAGCAGCACTGTGTGAGGAAGTTGCCTTAAGGAACTTCTAGAAGTTGTCTAAAGTCTGATGTGCATGTAGTCATGTGGTATGGGGTACGTAAGCAGCAGCAGACAGCACTGGAAAACTCAGGTTGAAGGAAAGAGGATATGAAGGCTCCCTCTATAAGGCCACTAAGCTAGAATTCAAGCCCACTCCCAGAAGCAGATCTGCCTATCAGCCAAAAGCCTGTTACAGGTAAACCCATTCTAAAAGTGTGAAGCTAGAAGCTTGCTTTAGGCACAAGCTTACCAGAAGACAAGAAGTAAATGAATTTGACTCCTTGATATGGGCTCAAGCATGAGGAAGCCTCATCTGCCAGTAGATAATTTAGAAGCTCTGATCATCATTCCAAGATACTCACTTCTTAACAAGACTACATTGTAAGTTATCTCACACCTCAGCTCAGGCCACCCTCAATAGAAGATGGACTCTATACTTAGGAGCTAGAAGTAGGCTGGGATTTCAGGCAGCTCTGGAAATGGGAACTGTGCAAGAGAGGTCCTACCAGCCCATAGCTATGGTAGAGACAAATGTCATTCTGCCTCATAGGAAAGACAAAGAGAAGGAAAGGGCTTTTCTTTTTGGGGCATCTTGGAAACCCCTGTCTCTGCAATGATCACATCCTGCCTTTTTTTCAGCTTGTGTTTCTGTGAGTAAAGCAATGAGTAGGCAGAGAACATGGGACTTGCTTCCCTTCCAAAATCTGGCTACAGCATGTGCTTCCTTTTACTGTAGTCTATGTGGCTGCACAGCACACTCACAGCAAGTATGTGACCACCTCACATTCCCTATTGGGTACATGCAAAGTCAAGGCAGATTCAAGGACAACACATATCTATTACCAGGTTACAGGGAATATTGCAATGAATACGAGCAGGTATTCTTAGTATTTCTGTTTATCATAATGATTCATAGTTACTCACGCATCCACTCATCACCTCCTCCATTGACGCTGATTCATGGCATTGTTTAAGAGCAAGTTCAAGTTAAAAAGGATGAATCAAAAATCACCCACAGTAAAATATATTTCAATCTAAGCCATCTGGCAGAGGATTTTTAGAATTATCTCTAAAGAATGACCAACACAACTCTGAGAATCAGGGAATGGGAAGTTAAGCTACAACTGAAGTCTCAATTCCAGCTTTATTAGCAGAAATGGTAAAAAGAACTTCATGTGAATTGCAGGGGCTGGGTGCAATCATCTAAACTTCATACGCACTCAGGCAAGAAGGAAAATTGTTATTATATTGCGCAGATCAATTCCAGATTTTGCAATTTCATTTTATTCATAACAAAATCAAGACCTCTTCTGGCCTTCTATTAAATTCATTAGTCAATAGAGAACATAAGATTGGCCAAGAAAACAGGACCTGGAAGACCCAGATTCAAGTTCCCTTGCTGCCTGACTTGTGTAAGGGCTTAAACCCACATGTCTAGCCAGTGAGCTATATAGTAATCCTCTGTGACTAGCCAGGATTATTTCACTTTTTATATATGAGTAAATACTAACTGCACCATCAGAGGGTGGCTTTTATTTCAGTGTTGTCTTGGGAGTTAGGCATAAAAGGGATTTGCAGCATGGTAGTTTCCAAGCCAAACTGATACTTCAAGCAGCTAACTAGTATCTAGATGTGAATCATCATTGTTTCAGGGAAAAAAAAAAAGTGGAAAATAACTTCACTAGCATTTTCTCAGCTGTCTCTAATACACACATGTGACATCCTGACAATCCCTGTTCAGAGTACTCAAAATGCTGATATGCACCAACTTCTTTTCCCCAGACTGTGTATCTACCTGGTGAATCCTTGAACTGCCTCACGCATCTCTGCATTGTCTTAAGAGAGTCAGTGACATTCTTTTCTAGCTCCTCAGCCTCAATTTTACCAAGAGAATCATTCATCCAGCTCTCATTCCACAGCATCCAGTCTGACACTGTAGTCCAAAGGTCATAGTATGGCTGGAAGTCCTCAGTCAGCTTGTTCACCACACTGTACTTTGGAAAAGAGAAAAAACAAGCATAAGGAACAAGTATATTCACCTCTAGGTGACAGATTACATGTTAACAGGCCAAAAAAGCTCAACTCTTTTTGGAATCTGAAGCCAGCAATGAGAAAACATGTAGTTCAAGAGGGTATAACAGACTACCTTCTTCTGGGACAACAATATATATTCCAAGGGAGAGCAACCAGCAAAGCTGGGCTTGACACATTCAGGACCAAACACATCCAGTGGAGCTGGATCTGCACCGTGTGTGTGACAGGGAGAACACTCCCTCCACTTGCCTCTACAAATGCTCTCCTGCAGAATGAGCAGATTTTGACGGGCAGGCCACATACAATCAGTGCAAGCACGCACCATACATCATATTGAAACCTGGCTTCTTGCAGTGAAGAAGTAACCATAGACTGAGGGCTAGGAAAGGATCACGTGAACTCCACTTCTGGTCTGCAGCCAGACTAGGCTGGACGTGGATGACAATGACTCATTGGCAGCTGAGCAGCTACAAGCAAAATGAGTGTTTGCAACTACATAAACTGGTGCCTTAGGAGAACACCATGCTCAGAGCCCAGCCAGCTGCCAGCACCCTCTATGCAACCACTCACATTCACGCCCCTAGACCTGCAGCAACAGCCTCACAAAAGTGGATGCATCTTAACTGCTGCTTGAAGACCTTCCTCAATCAATTCCTCCTCGTTAACATCCCTCAGATCTCAGTGTGGGCACTCAAAGTCATGACGAGGTGGCAATAGGAAGCTGCCCTGAGCAGCCTGGGATCAGCACTCCTGCAGCACAGTGGAGTGATGGAGCAGTGTGGTCATCCTACAGGATTGAGGAGCAGCTCACCAGAAGGATTCCTTCCTGAGGAATTGTTGCATTATTTGCTGAATCTACTACCTAGAAATGTCAACAAAGGCTAGAGTTTTGTGTGTACAGGACCTGACACTTACTTCAGTAACTTTCATGCCAAAAAGTCTTTCCCTGTTGTTGTAGAGAACTGCTGAATCCTGAAGCTCCTTCAGCTTCTTCCGGACTACTCTTGCATTGTTTGCGAACTCATGAGCTTGGCTAACATCTGACTGGATGGAAAATCCACCTACAGTCAGCTGGAAAAGAAAAAGCAGACACAGGATGGGGCTCTGAAGCTGAGTGCTGCCTCTCACCTTCACTGCGTGTGCTCTTTGTTACGCTCAAAGGCAAGATTTTTATCACAATTTCACCTTCCCCAAAGCAATTCCACTTCTGTTTAGACTATGATGAAAGCAGTGAGGAGAAACAATAACCACAGGTCAGGTGGATAAAAGTGCAAATGTGATGACCACTTTTGTGAGAACAGTTTATCCCCAAGGTATAGCAGCAATAAATCTGTGCCCAAATTTCTTCATACTGAATTTATACTGTCCATTTGCTATCTGTCATCAGGGTCAGTAAAGTGCAAATGATAGCTCTACTAGTCACTTACTTTTTATCCAAGAATTCTTTAACAACACCTTTAGAACTGCTAATTTTTCTGTTTTGTTTTTGTGGGTTTGTTTGGATTTTGTTTTTAGTATTTTGTGTGGGTTTGGGTTTTTTTATCTGTTTGGGTTTTGTTTGGTTGGTTAGAGGTTTTTAAAATCTAGTTTTGAGGTATTATCATTTTGGGAATCTATTTCCACGATATTCTAGATCAGTGGTTACAGACTAAGATGGCTTCCCCCCCCACCACCATTTAAGACTTTCTGGTGAAAAGTAAAATTTAGACTGTTTAAGAAACATCAGAGGTATCTGAGCTCTAAAAGTCTGCAATTATTTCAGGGTCTTTTCCCACAGGATGAGTTCCATAGCTGAATGCTGTATTTTCCCCCTTGATGGCAGCGCATCGTAGGAGATGCTCTGCAGGGAACTGAGTGCACCAGAAGGAAAAAGGAGGTGCATGTGATACCTGAGCACCAGGAATCAGAACATTGTATCTCAATGAACACTTTCCCAGTGAAAAATCAGTATTTCTGCACAGTGTTGTCTTTCACACAAAAAGGAAACTCTTAATCAAAACCCAATAAGAGAACAAGGGGGTGTGTGATAATTTTTGGTCCAACAGTACATTGACCTAAAAACTCATCTGACTAAAATCTTGTCTGAAAGTTTCCCACCTGCCTGACCACAAGAGCTTCAAGGCCCCCTTCTGTGGACAGTTCATTGTCAGGGGCTTAATACCTCCATTTCATCCAGTTTGTCTTGAAATGCATTCTGATCCAGGATCTGCGTTTTGCGAAATTTCTCTTCATCCTCTGCATGCTGCAGCCGAATGGACTCTGTTTCCAGAAATATTTTCGTTGGCCAGTAACTTGCAGTCCACCTGCACTCACATGATATAAGAAAAGAAACAGGGGGAAAAAAAAAAAAGAAAAGAAGAGGAGAAAGAGAGAAGCTTTTTGAGCATATGTTTGAAATGCTGAAAATAACAGTATGAGAAAGCCAAATCCCACCAAACAAGGAAGCTTTACAACAACAGAAACACATGTGGTTTCAACAAAACATTTTTTCCAGCTTGTCTTGTTGATATGCAGGCCTTGTGACTAGGCTATTCAGCTGGAGAGGGCTAGGGAGAAGTGGAGAGCCTTTTTAAAAGGAACAAATCCACTACGTTGCTGAAAAGCTAGGAGACAGCAAAATAACAGTTGGCATCCAGAGGGAATGTCTGTCTTTGAATGTTTTCACAAGGAACTGAAGAAAATGGGGTTGGAGTCTTGGCTTATGGCTTTTCAGGGCTACTGAAAAAGCCAGTCTCCTGTTAAGCAGGGCAGTGAGGGGCCAGGGTAACCCAGATACAGAGAAGCCCTGGATATCAAGGCTTTTGTAGAGTGCCCTGGGGAGAGCGTTGTAAATCCAGGAAAGGCTGCACAAAGTGGCTGCTCAGCCAAGGCAGGTTTTGCTCAGCCACAGGACATCCATTTCTGACTCCATTTGGATTCCTTAGCCTGTGGGCAATGACAGGTGCAAGTTTTGCAGCATTACACTTGAGGTCACACCCCTCCAAACGCGTGGGGATCAGCCATCTCCTACTAGTTCTGCCTGTGCCGGATCTGGTCGGTCCACACCTGTGCCAAGCTGTTTCAGAGCTGAGCTGCTTTCCTGCTGCTTCTGTGGGGTTTTTGCCCTGTGCATCTCATGTTTCTAGTTTCAGGAGCACTCTGAGGAGACTCGCTCAGGTTGCAGACACACTGGACCAAGTACATGTTATATGAGAAGTGCTTCCTGGGCTGAGCAGACTTTAGAAACCTTGTGGCTGTGTTTGTGAGCTGACTCTACTACCAGAGCATAGTCAGGGCTCAATCTGAGTAACAAAACTAAAAGAAGACTTCATAAAGAAGTGCAGTAATAATAAGGGTTCAAGTTCCTTCCTAGTACTAAGAAAACCGTGGGAGAATTCCTATCTTCATTTAGTTTCCGACACAGACTAAACTGTGCACTTTAACATCTTGCAGATGCCTCAAAAAAAAACCCCAAAAGCCCGCAGAGAAAAGGGCTTTACTATGTTAAACAGGTTAATAGCTACTGGTTTGCCTTGCCCCAGGCCAGAAGGCAGCATGAACTCATACTTCTTGTCTACAAACTTCATTTAAAGAATTCAGTGCTCATATAGCCTGAGAGACACTTAAAAGTTCTGCAGGAGCCCGTGATAGACACATAGCCCCTGAAGCACTGAGAACGGTAATTGCTGCAAAGAGTCCCACTTTGACAGTGGGAGAAATGCCTTGTGCTCACTTGTCACTGAAATCTTCTTCAGTAAGATTGTAAAGAAATTCCTCCATGACCTTGTAATCTTCCATGACTTCACAAATCAGTTGCTGCACAGAGTGAGAGAAAAAGACAAAAAGTAGACACCTTTAGACCATGCTGATTCCAACTCTCTGGTGTACACCTAATTTTCATGAGGTGCCTTTGAAGAGTGTTAGTCACACAAGCTTAATGTGATGTGGGCTGTTTCTGTGCTGTGTGAACAGTGGGAATGGATTTAAACCCCTTGTTCTGCGAATGATCACACCATCGTCACCCTCTGTTCTATGTGAATGAAAAGAAGTGTGACTTAATGGATAAAGTGCTGGACAGAAATTGAGTGTTTTGGGTTATCCTCCAGGTTCCCTCCTTGGTATAGACAAGTCAGCTTACAGCTCGATCCCTTTGTTCCCCACTTGTTCAGCTGGGAAAAGACTTACACTTCAAATAACTTTGAAATAACTTGGTACTAAAATGTCCTATTAGTAGAAATACATTAACAGCAACATGAGCATTGGGTAACAGAAAGATTTTCTTGAAAACAGCATTCATTTTTAGAAGACAGCTATTCAGTATTGATATGCAGAATGGATCACGAAGGCAGCAAAATGCATACATATTTTAGGCAAGATTTTTAACTGCTATTCTGTTTTGCAAAGATATTTAAATTCATGATATGTGTATTTAAAAATACAAATCTTAGGAATGATAAAAATACAAAGCCAGTAATGTTGTGCCATTACATGCAAAGACATCCAGGTAAAAAAAATGGAGTTTTGCTTCTGAGACACCACACGTTGCATTGAAAAATTTCCTCCTCACTTCCCCTTGGTCTGTGTCCAAAGGAGAGCATGCCCTACCTCCTGCACAGCCAGCTGCTCAGGGACTCCCTTCATCCAGTCACGCAACTCTGTCAGCTCCTCAATAGTGTTTGGTCTCACATGCATTTTGCTGCTGGTGGTTTCATATGCATTACAGATCTGCAGGAGGATAGAGCAGAGCAAAGGTCATCAAAAAGTCACAAATAGCTAATAAACAAACTGGGAAACCTGCCATTGCCCACACACTTCCCATTCTGAAGGTGGTCTAAGTGATGAGTACATAGCCCTGTTCTGTCTCTTTCTTTTTCATAGTCTTTCTCCATTCATCTCATCTGAGCAAAAATGGAATGAGAATGCCAAAAAAAGAGGAACTGCAGGTATGTAGTGGAAATTATGACAATAACAGATTTAGTCAACTGGCTGGCAGATGCAATTGTCTATATTCCAGTAATTCTCAGAGCAAGCAGAAGGACCTTCTAGTTGTCTACTAGACAGACCTTTTCAACCCACCAGCACACTTTATAAGATGGCAAGGTCTTGAAGAATTTAATCTCAAGAACTACAGCTTTCAAGCACGTAATTTATTGAGTACATTTAATACTTGATTTGGTTGAGAATGCATATCTCCCTCTAGTCTTAATTTTAACTACTCACTTCATTGTGATCTTTAAAATCTCCTCATTAATATAGCCTTAGTTGCTGTCTCTTGGCCATTTCACAAAAACACCTCAACTTTAAAAGCAAAAGACACAGACAGATAATCTAATGAACAAGGTAACTTACATTCTGCACCTGCAAATGGAGGGTTTTAGCCAGCATATCCAACATGGAAGTCGCAAGCAGTTTGTATTTTCCAGACAGATTTTGCCTAACATATTCTATCCTGACATGGAAGGGACCAATGACAACAGAACTAGGGAGAGTGTTGTCCAGGTTCTCCTTTTCATACAAGTAATTTTTTACTATGCTTATCACCTCTTGGGTAGGTGGAAATTGCTCTTCATAGCCACTGTAAACAAAAACACCACTCTGTAAACAAAAAAATGGTAGTGTAGACCTTAACAATACTTCAGCATCCAGGCTGTTCGTAGGGTGTCCAGACATGTCCACCTAAAGGGTCAAGACGTGAGATTAAGGCATAAGTTTACTGTTACTAAAACATGCATCTATTTGAATGTTTACAACTTTCTGCAAACATGGACTGAGAGGGTATCAGTGCCTTCTGAGGAACGTTACTGGGGAGCAAGGAAAGGGATAGACTCAAATCTACAGTGAGTTTTAGAGCACAATAGATGTGGAGTGGAATAAAAGCACAAAATATTTTAGCTGCAGAAAAGGAGTAAAAGAAAGAGATGAAAGAGGGAGACAAAATAAAAGCACTGGTATAAGCAGGGCAAGATCAGGAAGCACCTCAGACGAGGGTAGGAACTTGCATGTTCTGGGAAGGGACAGAAATTTGTCAGATGGGATTTGTAAATTGATAAGGTGGAATAACAAAAGACAAAAAGGGTTTAATTCTCACTGTTTGGAGAAAACATGAGACCTAAATTGAAATCTATTAAAGAGTAACAGAGGCTAAAGAACAGCATAGGTACAAGGAGTTTTGGCAGCGAAAACCACGAGGTTGAAACAAAAGAAAATGTTAACTTTCTACAGAGTGCTATCAGCCTGAACAGACACAAAATGAGGGAGGTCAGAGTCAAGCATGCCAACTGGGTTCTCAAACGGGATGATTCATTTTCAGGGCCATTAATATCCCCAATTACACTGACAAACATAACAGGAATGCGACTCCTGTCAGAGGCAGGAAGAAATTCTCACTGCCACCACCAGTGTCCTCTAAAAGCACAGACCACCTGCCATGGCTTAAGACTGCCTCTGATGGATGCCAGATCCCACATCTGAGGCATGTGGTCTCAGAACAAGTCCCATACTCTCATGCACACCCATACAACGGCTTTGCAAAAGCTTGCCATTTGGGTCAGAGGTGCTTAGTCAGAAGCCACTTACCTTAGGAAGTACTGGATGTCATTGTTATTTACCTCTAAAAATTTCTCATATTTTTTGGCGTAAGCTTGGAGAGGGATCTGTGCCTTTTGGATGGCAGCCCTCAGAGTCTCACGTAGCTCTTCCACTTCTTGTTCATGCAAGCCCACTGATTCCAGAAAGAGTGTGTCTCTGATATCTATGTTCTCCAACACATACTGGAAGAGAAAGGAGAGAGGTCTTTCATGACTACCAGAGCTAACTGTGCCTCCTCGGGAGAGGAGCAAGACCATCACTGGTGGCACCATTGGAAACTCATGCAGTCCATCCTTCCAAATTGTGTCAGGAATTGTTTTATCAGTTCTATGTTGCACCCCCTCCCCAAAGAAGGAGGATATAGGCACACAGGGCTTTCTTAGTAACAGACAGAAAGATATTTGCAGGAGAGATCTGCATCAAATTGACAGCATGGCTGTCACTGGAAACAGTGGTATTTCCTTTATGAATCTGCTTTTCCCAGCTGCCATGCACTCAGGGCAACCAGGCTGCTTAGGACATGTGCCCACAGAACCCGCAGCACCAAAGCAGAGATAGCAACTAGACAAAATAGCTACAATGTTGGGGAGATAGAAGAAATCCTGGCAGAATAGAACTGCATTAGCACAGTGCTGTGCCCAAATTAATTTAACTGGATTCCAAACTACCTCAGTACAAGCTCAGGGATGTGTATGCCAGGCTGCATTGCAGCTGCAATGCTCTGAGATATGCACAGCTGTATCACTGTTGATGCAGAAGAATTCACCTGCTCCACGTGTGGGACACTGTGAGTTGCCAGGATTCCCTTGTCAAACAGAGAAATGAGGGACATCTCAAAGGTCTCCACAGAGGGGCTGAAGAGAATGCCACTGCTGTCTATTACAAGGTCTGTTATAAAGAGTGGATTTCTCTGAGGCCTGTGGTGGGAAGAAATAAGAAAAAACAGAGATGCTTTTTGAGACAACGGCACACAGACCTGCTGCTGAACAGCAGCCTGCTGGACAGGAAAGGAAAGCAGAGGAGCAGACTATCTCACACAGATGAAGGTATAAAACACTGCATTCTAAATTTAAGACATTGAGAACTCTTTTCTATCAAAAGTGAAGAAAGCATCAATCATGACATACCAGATTCTCCAAAAGTCATAACCTCATCTTGGGAATTGGAGATGCTTTACAGAAAAACTACAAAGGCTCTTCAAACCAGACATTCAGCATCTCCAATACACTACTAAAGTGCACCTTCTGGAAGTTGTATTAGTATCTCTCAATCTTGTATGTGACCAGCATGGCTCAGGATCAGCTGAAGTCAGGGTCATGACTTCCACTGATTTAAAGGTAAAAGGCCTCATGTGAGTGGCAGGGTTTTGTTTGTTTTTCTTCTGGTTTTCAATTTCTAAATGCTTCTTTTTTTTTATACCATGAAGGACAAAAATCCTTAAATCAATGCCAAAGGAATAAAATTCTTTAGAAATCTCAAGCCAGATCCCACTTCTGAGGTTATATCCAAGATGGAATTAAGCAGCCATGCCTCATGGTATTTTTCTCCCTGGCATCCAGAAACAAATCTAGCATTAATAACTTTCTCCCTCAAGAATGCTGGAGGTGGCTGATCTTTAGAACATCAAAGCAGCAGACCTTGGTTCTGATGGGCTGCCTCATACCAGGAACAGCAGCATGAAATTTGTACCAACAGAGCAGCCAGCTCCATGTCATTCTTCCATACACAAGCAAACATGTCAGTTGGAAGACCGGGGGAAACAGCCCAGCCTAAAGCCTCCACACAGAGTAAAGTCTGCTTGCAGAATAGTAGTTAGAAAGACAATAGCACTGCACTTTTTTGTGCTTTTTACTCTTTTTTCTTTATTTATTTCTTACATGTAGGGACTGTTGACAATGTCATCTCCCCATTCCATGTCCTCTGAGCAATTCAGGACACACTGGCAAACATCCAGCAAAAGCTGGGTGAAGCTGATCAGTGAGTTCTGGACCAGATACCGCAGAGAGTCCTGAAGCTTGAATCTGATGCGCTCCATCAGCTTACGCAGTTTGGATCTCTGGTAGGCACCCCAGTCACTCTGCTCCAGGCTGAACCAGTCTTTGCCTGCATCTCTAAGGCTGCTCTTTACTGCAGTTGTTACATTATCAATCCAAGTATCCTGGAGAAATATTTGAACCTAAGGCAAAGAAAAAAAACATGATGAGTAACTGTCCAAGGGCTGATGGGAAAGCAATATGACAAGGTGAGCTACTAGCTGGGGCTGCTGGACCTTTGTCTGCTGTGAAAGGAAACAGTTCTCTCAGAGTTGTGGCAGCTAGACAGTTGCTTTCAAACCCATGCACACAGACATGGCATCTCAACCTGGTCGAACATCCCCTCCACTGACAAAAGACCCATAAAAAGAAAGCCTGATATTAAAAAGTGGGAGTGCTGTATTCTTTCTTTTCATACACAGTATTTCCTTTTTGTTCTCTTTTCTATACAGCAGTATCCCTGGAGCTGCCTGTGTCAGGGTCTCTCACAAAAAGTTGTGTAGACAGTATGATGACCAAATAAAGGACAGAATGTTGTCTTCTTTTGACAAGTGAAGAGAAAGAGCGGAAGAAGCCAAGGGCGGCAGCAGCAGTCTGCAGTGTTTTAATTTATTAAAATACCACCAAGTGTCACTTCTGCTCCACAGGCAGCTGCTGTTTGTGTGTAATAAAAGAACCTTAGTCACCAAGTGGATGACAACAGTGTCTAGCTGAAACAGCATGGGTCTGGGAAGGACCAGCACATGTTCTCTGCCACTGATTTAGTATGCAACCCTTCGCAAGCTACTCTGTGTGGCCACATCCAGGGTGTAATGTGCTGCCCTCAATTAGAAGGCATGAAGATCTTCTGGTGAGAGTTACCACAGAGTTGCAAATTTTTGTCCTACTTTGTCTGCTAGCATTGCAAGGAGGGTAATTTAATTAAGTACATAAAGAACACAGAGCATGGAAAAGCACTACCCCCATGAGTGCTTCATGAGGAATCAAAGCTCCTGTGCCTTGCAGCTTGGATGGATGAAGAAATGAAGAAAAAAAAAAGGAAACTTTTGAGTGCAAATCAGGGCTGTTACCTTCGTGGAAACCAGGTGGAGGAGAAAAGGGTTGCAGCCCTATATGGCCACTTGTTCAACACAAGTAAGAGCATGGACAGCACTGGCTGATCCTAACCAGCGCATTTTCCCCACATCCCAATAAATTTGACAGGCAAATTCCTCCCTGTCCCAACCACAATGTCTCCTTTGACAGCTCATCAGTTTCCAAGGAACCCATCTGCAGCTGCTCTGTCTAATACACACTGGCAGCACTGCTGGCACACTTCATGATTCCCCTGCTCACCTGAGTGAAGGTCTGGGTCTGTATTTCTTCAAATTCCTCCAAAGAGAAAAGTTTGGTTAAAGTTGAGTTAAACAGACACATGGTGGTTGCCTTTTTGCACTCATCGTGCACCTGTGTAAGGAGAACGATAACTTCTGGCCTGGTCAGGAGTGAGATAGAGTTGAAACGTGCTTGTTGTTTACCAAATGGATAGTCTGGGACCCAGACAAGCCCTAGCACAAAAAAAAAAAAAAAAAAAAAAGAAAGAATGTTATTGCCTGCAACAGCCATTCCAGCTTCTGTTTTTAGAGTACAGCTCCTTTGGGACAGCACTTGTGAAAAGGGCTCTGCTCTGATGCACAGGCCTTATCCTGTAGTAGCTTCAGCAGATGGCTGGATGAAAAAGAGTCCGCTCTGCAGCAGAGATTTTCTGCAGCCTCCCATTAGGGGTTCAGGGGCTGCCTTCCCAGGGATTTGACTCATGAAGTTTCCATGAGAAAGAACATTGGAATTGCAGAATCTTCCCACTGAGGCTTCAAGGCACAGCTGAGTCACCTCATCTGTGAGAGGCCACTTGTGAACCACCTCAAGGCCTTCCAGCCTTTGAAATGCACAAAATACACTCTTCCTCCCTCCCCCTCCAACCTTTTACTGTGGCCATTATCCTCCAGTTTGGGACTCTAAAAGAGCATGAGCCCTCTTTCACAAGTGAGATAGTATGCCCCAACTGGACACAGCAAAGGCAAGGCAGTCAGGCCCAGCACAGTGCACAGCAGAAGGCAGTTCATCTAATCACACTGCTAAGCATTTGATGTTATTAAGGGTATACTTGTAGAGTTACTGCAGCTTAGCTGATGGGTGGTAATGTATTATACTGAGGTAGCATGAACATGCAAATACACCTTAAGAAAGAGGAGACATACTCAGAAGTCTCACATAATCTCCTGCTGCTGCCTCTTGTGAGCCCTAATCATTACCATGAACTTGAGAGTTGCTACAGCAAACTGTGAATGCTATTAAAGACAGGAGGTCCTACAACCACACTGAATTCAATCTGCTTCACTGTGTCCCCTACCTTTCTCTGGTATTTCCTTCTCCTCTTTGTCTGGCAGGGTGACATAAGAAAACATCTCAGGATTGGAAGTGACGACTTTGTCAAAGCTGATCCTATTCATGGTGTGTTTATACTCTAATCTCACTTCTTTCTCCAGGCTGCACATATGGTCTAACATGCTGTTACGAGACACAAAAACACTGATAACCCATGGTGTTCGAGCAGAAGTGTGTCTGTAGCTTTACTGCAATCTCCTCCCTTCATTCCTTCCCTCCTGAATTTGCTAACCCAGAAGTTCACCTACTACTGAACACATCAGGAGAACTGTGCAAACAATCAAGCAGCCAGCAAAGCTATCAACTGGACTTACAATGACAGAGGCAAGTGGGGACCGAGGACTAGGACTGCAGCCTTCTCGAGTGTCTTTTCATATCAAACCAAAATCTCCATTGGAGAGAAGCATTACAGAGGGAAGGAGAAATAACCAAGAACTGAGGAAGCTAGCTAGCAGTTCTGGAAATGCTGGGGCTGTTTGCCTCCTGCTAAACACCTCTTGACATCAGTTTCCTCAGCCAAGACATGAGCATAAGTGCTGAAACCCTGCTCTGTTTGCCTTGGGAAATCATCATCCTTCACCTCAAGCAGGCAGAGTACTTTCTTTATCCCTATATTTCTGCTCACAAACAGAGACTAATTACTCTTCTACTCTCTAGTTCAGGGTGGCAGATCATGTGACCCTTCCAACCTTCCTGTCTCTGAGCAGGGCAATCAGTTACGGCTGATTCCCAGAAACACCACTGATGGCTCATGATTCATCAGCCCAGGGACATTAAAATGCCTTCTATTATGAACTGCATCTCAAAGAGATACTTGATTATATCCAGGTGGAGATCTCCTGTTCTGTTTGCTTCCCCCATGCAGATCTTATTTTGATTTGTTTTAGCAATAGGTTAATAGGTAGAAGAGACACCAGAAGAAAACAGCCAGGTCTCTGGAGAAAATTGGTCGTCTGCAGATCAATACAGCAATGACTGATCTGTTCCTCAAAAGCACAGGGAGACAGCAAGGTCAGCCATGCTATTTTTGTCAATCTTCCTGCTGTTGAAGGCCACTTAACTGCAGGTGTAAGCATGGCTCAGTGGATCTGCAATACAAAATCTACTTCATCTGGTGATCCTGACAGACCACCCTGAGGCTCTTGCCCTATCTATTTCTGATGATACTCTGGGCTACAGAGTGGTGAGCACATGCACAGGCTGGGAGGCAGATGGGATCCACAGTCTGTGAGTTGGATGCTCAAGATCTGCCTCCACTGTCACTTGTTTTGTAGCCCTGTGAAGTCCTACAAACGTTTACAGACTGAAGGCTGAGACCCCAGACATGTATGCTTTACCCTTGTATGATGCTTTACCTCTTCTTATCCTTGAGTTTGGGAGTTTGCATAGCCAACAGCTTAATTCTCTGCAGGCTATTCTCACTGATGTTTTCTAGTTCATCTGTGGACATGCAGTCCACATACAAGTGATACATGAGCAGCCCCTGTGTCTTCTTGCGCAAGCTGTCGGCAGAAGCCACGCGCTCTGCAAACACCCGGGGATCCTCGGCCAGAAACAGCAGGCAAACCCGTGGCACCCAGTACTGACACGGCAACAACGGAGCTCTTCCTGAGAAATGGAAGTAAAGCTTATAAGAGCATGCAGGGAAAACAAAACCCAGAATGGCTTGCAGCAACTTTTTGATAGACAGCAAAATTGGGCTGGCTTACTGGAGATAAACGAGGAACCAAAGCTGAGGACAGCAAGTGATAAGAAGCATGGAATTAGCAGCATCTCCAAACCTTTCATGGAGGTGGGCACTTCATCCTTATCTGTCCACATTCCCCTTCAGAATGGCATTGGCCCAGAAAGGCTAATATTTTAGTTCTCTTGAAGGGAGGAAAGATGGGAGGTAGATTCAAAAGAAAGGTATCTCCAACAGGAAAACCTCAAATAAGGTGTCAAATAAAGGTGTGGAGTTCTCTTCCCTGGTAGTTTTTCCAGATAGGTTAAACAAACGTATGTTGAGAGTAATAAAACAGAAAGGAATTAAATGATGTCCTTCCCATCTCCACCTAGTATAAGCATGGCTAACGAACTGGATCTCAGACTATATGCCAGGTCCCCAAAGGCCTTATTCAGAACACACCTTCAGGAGTTATGCCTCCATTAACAATGGGTCTCCCTTCTTCATCCCGCACCAGGCCATTTTTATCTGTTTTATGGACCAAGTAGAGGTCTGTCTCCTTGTCATAATCCAGAACACCAACGTCAATCCACTCATAGATCAACTCCTGGCTTTTGGGGTCCTCTGAGAAAATCAAGGATTAAAACAGAATTAGACTGGAGGCCTGGAGGCCACAGCAAATGGACTTTCCTTATCAGAGTGGTCATCCTATAGTCAAATCCATTTGCTAATTTGAACCTCAGTTAATCTCACATAATTTCTGCTGTCAGAATCTAAAGGCTCCCTTCTGCTGAATGGGCCTGTAACTGTTAGCATTGCCTTGCTTGAGCAGTAGCTCATTCAAGCTTTACCATGTCCAAGTACATCATCTGTAGGTAAAAGTGCTTTTCCAGGCACTGGCTTTCTGTTGAGAGATCCTGGCTCCAGTCCTAGTGAGATCCACTCTTCTGGAGTTCGACAGTCATACTCATCATTGTCAAATACCTAAAAAGCCAAGATATGAGTGAAATTAAGACTTCCTTCAGAAAGAAGAAAACACCAAACACAAAATTTCATGAGACGAAAATTAACATTCAGTTCCTAAATGGGCTACAAAACCTGAAACCAGTCCAGGTGCAAAAGCAGTCTTTATCTTTGGTCAGCAATTTTCTCCCAAAAACCAGTATCTCCAACCCTTTCCTAGGGAGCACAGACAACCCACCTGGAGAGGTCTCATGCAGTAATACTGCTGACTACTGCCTTCAGAAGGAAACACGAGATGTCTTTCCTTTGGACACACAAATGACAGTGAGGAACACTCTCAAGGACAATCAGTTCTGTTGGAAGTTGTGGGCACACTGCAGAAAATGTTCAGCACCTTGTAGAGACCCTTCAGGGCTCAAACTGGCTCTAAAACCTTTC
The DNA here is from genome assembly GCA_013399895.1 of Serilophus lunatus. NCBI lineage: Eukaryota > Metazoa > Chordata > Aves > Passeriformes > Eurylaimidae > Serilophus > Serilophus lunatus. Next base: position 225,231 of record VXBA01002231.1, read on the forward strand.
CCTGTTTTATTTCTTGTTGTGTCAATACTTGCTAAGTGTCATGCAATCCTCAGAAACCTCCTGTGGTATAATCAATGAGACAAATCAAAAGTACCAAACGTGTTCTCTTACCTTTAATGGGAGGTAGATGGGAAAGACAGAATCTTTTGTCTCCTCAATAGTTGGCATATTGTCAGGGTCATAGTGCCTTGGCATCAGCTCATTGGAGTCTATCCCCTTGCTGGCCAAGAGCTCAGCAATATCAAAGGTGAGATACAGCCGCCTCCTCCTGTTTTAAATCAGAAGAAGAAATAACCACTTAGGGTGTCTATAGGTACAACTCCACTTTTGACTGCGCACACCTATCAGTAAAAACATTTTTGAGCACCTATTGCATACCCGTCTATTTCTTCATTTATAGCATAAAACAGTTCAGTTGGAAGTGACCTAGAACGATCATTTTCTCCAATTTATAAATTATAGCCATGTACTACTGTACTAATATATTATGCAGATTATAGAACATACAGAAAACCAGAAATTTTAAAAAAGGAATGAGGAAAAGCGTAAATAACACTATTTAAAAGCAGTATTTTTCTTCCTGCAACCCTGCAACATGTGCATATCCCACTTTGGAGACCACTGCCTTACAGGACAGTATTTTCTTAAGGATTTTTGACATGTTGTCTTGGAAGCAAAAATCAACACCCTAATCTGCTGTGTCCATTCCATAATGATGCCTCTAGCTACTTTCTGGTTACTTACCTCTCTATTTCAACCTTCCGAGGGCACTGCCCTGGAACCCTTTGGAAAGGCATCTGTACTTTGGGTTTAAATGATTGCACTGGGAAATCTGACTCAGTGAAGATCTCAGTGGTTGGTCCAACTGCTTGCTTATCCAGGACAATTTTGAAGTCCTCAGGCATCTTGAATTGTGTGGCTAAGAGACAAAGAGAAACATATCTGGAACCACCAGACATCACTCTGCTTTACATTCACACCTGAAGGAGGACTATGCTGTCTACTGGGTTGTCTGAAAAACTCACTTCACTAGATTTGTGAGAGAAATCAAATTAGAGAGATATCAAATTAGAAACAGAAAGAAAGACCTTTTTTTTTTCCTGCTACAATATGTCATTATGGTTTTCCAGTATCAAAATGACGGCACAGAACAAGCCTCCACTGAGAATTACTGTCATGGAGCTTTTTAGGAGGCAGGGCACTGACCTGGATCTAACGAGCTCTGTTTTGTTCTCAGCTTTGCTACAGACCCTCTACATGACAGTGGGCAAGTTACTGTCTCTAGTGCAGGGCTTCCTTCACGCTCAGAAAGGGGTGGGATTCCTCTGGCTCCCTGGGGCGTCCCTGAGAGCAAGAGTCAGTTGTAACTGGGAGGAACTTGATCAAGGTGGTGATAAAGAGCTTACAAATATTTCAGGGGAAAAGCAGCTGCTCAGGTCATCTCTGTGTGCTGAAGTCCCTGTTCACACCTTGGAACAAACCTTTCTCTCCTCAGCTTTTGCTCAAGCAAACCTCCCACTCACATCAGGAGTGGTGTGAAGAAAAATTAAGTTAAACAGCTAAAAATCTCATCATTTGGCCAAACATTTTCAATGGAAATTTGGACTAAGCAAAAAGTATACATTTCCAAGAATTGGCAGAAATTAAACCATGTAATTTAGCCCATAAATAAACCAAACTGTTTATATTGCTAAACAAGTCACAAATAATAGAACAGCAGCAAACTGGGAATTTGAAGCTTAACCTAAATTAAGTAATTGCATGCAAGCTTTAAAAAGCACTATTCCCTAGACAGAGCCAAGCATTGAACTAAAAATAGATTTTTAGTGGAGTGAGAGATTTTCCTTTGATGAACTTTCACACTCTATCAAGGAGAAACTTAAGGTAATTGAGTATTTTGAACATCAAGCTTTGAACCCAATCATTCACCCTGCTCCATGTGCTTCTTGAGTCATGAATGTGACCCTTGATTTCAAAGTAATTGTGCAGAGCAGCCAACAATCCTGAAGCCAGACACGTTTCAGGATGGTCAGGTACAGGAAGGGTCCGCTAAGAGGTCATTCCCTTGTCTTTCTTAAGTGGCCCCTGACTCAACCCTTGTAGCTGTACATTGTCGGCTTAGAGACTAAAGGAAATGGCCACTGAACTGGCTCCTCTCTCTCTACTCCCCTCCCTTAGGAAGGGCAGCTAGTCTGGCATGAATGTGATCTTAAACACTTGCATTGTCTGTGCCAACATGCTTTACAACGTTATAATTTTGAGAAATCCCTAAAATGCAGTTTTTTAGCCTCATGCACATCTCTTGCTTGGGGTCTTTACAGAATAGCCCTGATTTATATTTTTTGTCAGAGAACACAGCTGTTACAGTTTTGTTACTTCATTGTTGCCAAATCCACGGCACCATCCATTATAGCACTTTGTGCACTATCAACTATTTATGTCAATACTTAGTGTTTCATTTGCATTTACATTTCCAGCCTGATAGCTTCTTCCCCCTTGAAGAAGCAGCAGATCATAAATAGAGTTCTGTCTCCACTTGTTAAGGATGAGTCTAGCTTGTCAAGATTCACTTGAGGAAGCAGTCATTTGTCCTCACTCATGAAAATAAATGTCACTTCTAAGCACAGGAAGGTGGTATATACAGTTCTCATCTTTCTTTAGGACTAAAATCCTCTCACACACGGTCTTCCCACCTGCTGCCAGTCTATGATCCATATCCCCAGAAGTGCTCGATGGGCCAGGAGAGTGCTGGCAAACCTTTCAAACATGCTCTGTTCCTATATTTCAGCATCCATGATACAAGTTCTTGTAAGCAGATGGAACCAGCAGCTCTGTACACACAGAAACCTATTGCATCTAGGGAGAACAAACTGGTCTGGGCTGCAGCTGGATGCAGAATGAATAAATGAGAGAGGACTGTGATTTTGGGTACTTAAATTCATACAGCTCTCTTAGGCAGGTCCCATTTTTGGAGTTATCATGTGAAGGGCCAGGAGTTGAATTTCATGATCCTTGTGGATCCTTTCTAATATAGGATTCTCTGATTCTATGATTTTCATAGGAAAGGGGCATTGCTGGCCCATATGCGATAAAAACACAGGCAAATTCAGTGTCCTAGCAGCAGGACAAGAAATCCTATAGCCAGCAGCATGGTCCACCCTGAATCCTGAGGGGAATGGCTGTATCCAGGACAAAAAGGATCATGGTTATACCATCCAGTCAGATCACTTTGCTTCACCTTTGAAATTCACTTTTTATGGGACACTCAAGCAGCTCAGCACCATTTCTGATCACTGAGAGGAGAATGAAAACAGAGCAGTAATCCAGTGTTAGTAATCCAGCAGTAATCCAGCCTAATTCCTGGCATTCTCACTCTAGGCACCCTTAACAGTTATGCCCCCATTTCCTGCCCCACCACATTTCCTCTCAGTGTATTTTACCTTTAGGAGTGTGCTGCTCAAGATCTGCCTGTCTCAGCAAAGACTGGTACGAGTGGGAGCCAGCAGAAACACCCTGGAATGCAGCATTTGAGGGAAATGTCAGAGATAACACAGCACAGTGTGAGAAGGGGTCATAGAGGTCCATAAAGATAGTGAGACTGCAAGACTTACCTTACCAGATCTTTAGGGACAACTGAGACTGTAAGTAATGATCAGAAAAGGTCCAGAGATACAAATACCTGGAAACTTCAGCCCAGTGCACAGAGGCAGGGGATCTGTCAGCAGAGTGCAGCCTGATTCCATTTTAAGATGTCGACTGGGGGCTCATTTGGCAGTCAGTCATTAGGGTTTTACTACCAAATACTACCTGCAGTGACAAACACATGCCTGCTGTGCCATACTGGCATCCTAAACCCAGGGAATCATGACAGTGCTATCACTGGCTGCTGAGAAAAACAGCACAACTATGACCAGGATGAGCCTTATGACTTCACTTTTTAAGGGTCAAGATCTTGCACAAAGGCCTCTGACAAAAACGAAGGACTAGGACCTGGGGTGCATCTATATATGCCCAGGTGTACCACTGGTCTTTTCATTTTAGGACAGTGGTGGGAAAAAAATTGTTCTTTGGACTTACCCCTGAGCTACTGGAGGCTTGTGGAGTGAGGACATCAGCAGAAGGTTTTTTTCTTCTAGAGGCTGAATATCTTCTTGGCCTCTGTCTGGAGCTTTCAGGAGGCAACATACTTGTTCCTGGACTGCAGTCTCTGCCTGAAGCCTCGTTGCTGGTATTGGGACGGCTTCTACCCAGAAAATTAATCAAATCCTTCCTTGCTTTCTCCATCTTCTTAGGAGAGCAATGCTGAGAGGTAACCCTGGACTTGCTACAAGTGGAAAGACATCAAGCCTGTCACACACTGTATATTTGGCACTTCTCCACACCGTTCCCCACCCTGGATATCCTTGACTTGCTGCAATGAGTGGGTAACACGGTAGGTTCAACCCCCTGATTTGATACCAAGTGCTGCCTTCATGGCCTGGGGGCCATGTGGCTGATTCGATGGCTCACTAACCCTGGGGAAAGAGATAGCTTTATTTTTCCAGATGGATTTTGGAGGGGGGAAACCAGCAGGATACACATGAAAAGCTGCTTTCCTTAAGCAGCAGGGGCTTCCCAGATCTGTGGCAGCATTCAAAATGCTGCCAGGAGAATTCGAGTAAACTTGGGACTACAAGAGAAGTACTACTTATGCTGCACCCAAATCCCTTAAAAACCTTGTTACACTTGACTCCAGTGGGAGTAGGCTACAGCTTAGGATACCAACACAGCTATTCCCAGGTGTAAGTCTGACTCTTTAATTTAAATAATTCACAACAGATGTTTAAGGATCCTCTAATGCATATTAAAATATAGCCAGAAGCTCCCCTCTCTCTCTTCCTGCAGGGGATATTTTTGCTGGTGATCCCAGCTTGCAAATAATTTCTACTCTTCCACCCTGGGAGACACAAGTCCAGACAAATAGCCCAGCTGTACAGCTTTCTTTTATAAAAATCTTTCTGCACTGAGAGATACCAATTAAGAGCAGCCCTCAGACTTCTGGCACGAGGATAATGCAACCCTTGATTTTAGGCTTGTCTAAACACAGAGATGACTACTGTAACTAATTAGAACAGCTAAAGTGACACAAACCCCTCCAGCCTGCACACACATGCACTGATATAATGATGTACACGTACCCGTGTAGCTGATTCTTATAAATTATGAGTCAAAGCTCTCTACAGTGTCTCTCAAAGGTACTCTGAGGGCGATATAGTTTATTGATCAATTCCTCCTCAGGGCTAGATGCAGACTCCTCATCCAGACCTACCTGACTAATGCTTTGTGTCCTGCGCTCTTGCTAGGATCTTTCTTACTTCTGGAAGCCAAGCACCTGTAGCAAAATCTTCCAGCTTCCCAAAGCTAAGTGCTGGAAAGGCCTTGCCTGGTCTTGCAGGCCACAGCTGGCACTGTACCCACCTGAAGTCTCATCCTGACCTGGAGACAACACCACGTCATCCCTTCCCATCATGTCCTCTCTGCTCTGTTCTTGAATGGAGTGAACACTCTGCCTGTCCTATACTCTTGATGAGAGAGGACAATCTTTTCTGAATTTCACCTTGCTGCCTGTCTGTGAGAACGAATTGAGTACAGGCAGCAGAGAGAGCATTACATGCATGCCGGAGATAAGGGAATAACTGTGCTGGTTTATTACTGCAGGTTCAAGCCAGTGCACAATTTTGAGAGGTTGAATCAAAAAAGAAATCAGATAATAAATCAAGGTTACCATGATGAGAATCTTTTAACTGAAATGGAGTAAACGAACAGATTGGAAAGACCTGGGAGACGAGATCAATAATACCCCCTCCCCTCCTTCAGGCTAGAAAATCTCAAATCTCTCTCCTCTCAGCTTCGCTTTGGCATGGCAACTGGAACCTCACACCCTGAAGAATGAATTTTCCATGGAGGATTTTGTTTTTATTAGCTATTTTATGCTCTGGCCATATCTATTTTAGCAGCCCAGCAGGATTGATTGGTATCAGCCAAGATCCAAGGATTCCTGATGAATCACTGCTGGACTCTTTCGTGCCTGCTGCACCAGAACAGAGGACAGCAGCAAGGCAGAACAACCCTGTGGTGCCTCTCCTGATATGTCACCTGAGCATTCCTGTCCTGGAAACAGAGCAAACGTGGCAACATGACTTGCTATGCTTTTACCTCTTAGGACCAGAACCCTGAACCCACCCAATAAAAAATGCCAGCTCCAGGATGCAAGGTTAACTTGAACCTTTAGTAGGGTGAGTGATTGAGCCCACTCCCAATTTAGCAGGACTGGTAATCTCTCTCTAAAACCAAAATAATGTGGCTACTGCTGCTGACAGCCAAGTTCTCTTGATGGAGGAAAAGCCACTGTGTGAGGCAGTCCACAGCAGACTAATTCTTTGCCACTGTTCCCCCTGTGTGCTCACTCATGCCTCTGCAAAATCCTTCCTGAGAACTTATATTAAAATAAAACAAACCCCTACGCAGTGTCCAGCTCACAAACATCCATCACGCTCCCCTAGCTGCACAGAGGGAAGATTGGGTGTTCACAACTGCAAAAAAAAAGCCTGACACACACTATCCAAAACAAAGAAGAAAACCAAGCTTCCAAAGTTTTCCCAGCAATTCCCCAACCAAATCAGGAAAACAGCTTGTCTGAATGCCCTACAGCTGATATAAATACGGGAGAACTGCTAAGCACAAAGGGAGTCCTACTATCCTGCCACTTCAGCAGCTGGAATATGGCTGGGTTTTCCAGCAAGGAGGTTTCCCAAAACATGGTGGGAAGCTTGCTCCAGTGCCAACTAGCAGGTGGTTTGGTGCTCCCATCCAGCTCTCAGGAACAGTCTCCAGGCTGGTTTAAAAGAGGAGAAGAGACCCTTTCTCTCTTCAGCCTAGCTGCTGAGACAAGGGGCTTATTGCAGTTCACTCTTCCCCAGTCTCCAACACCACCAGCACCACTTGCCTTCCCACACCCCCAAAGAATGAGTGGCATGCAGACCTAGGGCTGTCCTTCCCTCCCTGCATCCAAGAGTAATCACAGATTCTCATCCCTGACCAGCAGAGCTTGGTGAGGATTGCCAAGGTTTAAGGATGGAAACACCTTTGATGCTGTGGCAACTATATCTTTCTGAAAGCCATCTGTCCACTTCAATAACCCTTCACTCTCCACTGCCACTGCACATCTGGGAGCAACTCCTTGCTCTTCAACAGCAATCATCTGCCTGGCACGAAGCTGTCCCAGCTTTAGCTATAACAAGCTTGGAAAATCTTTTCCCGGCTGCTGGAACATGTATCTTTGCAGCAGTTCACTCATGCTCTCTCACACCTGAAAAGCATGTTTCCTAGATGTACCAGGTACGATGTATTACACTAAACTGAGCTATTCAAAATGAGAGCATATTCTTATGGCACTGCTGACTCAACATTAGCTACAGTGTCTGTGTGTCATTGTGGCAAAACTATAATTACAATTTCTCGGTAAATCCAGGCTATACACATCCAAGAAGTCAAACTCCCACGTGTCTTGCTCAACGTCTGGTACAAGCCTTTTGATCTGCTGCCTCTACTTCAATTCTTTGATCCAAAGCTTTGACAAAATGGGACTCTTTTCTTTCAAATAAGGTTTAAAATGGCTAAAAATTGTGACAGAAAAAGAAAATAGTAGTTTAAATATCATCTAACCCCTAAGCAAAACTACAGATTGAAATCTAGTATTTATCTGAAATCTATTTATCTGTGGATAGCCACAACCCCAGGTACTACACCATCTGGACACCTACATGTAGAAATTCCTTCTTCCTATATAATCTAAGCCCTACAATATAAGCTCAGACAAGGTGATGCGCTCTCAACAAACTGCTTTAAACATTATCCTGTACTTCAAATCCCTTCTACTCTAAGGAGAGAGTTGAAAGTAATTTCGAGTTTTATAGCAGCCCATTCCCTCCAACAATTTGCAGGGGTTTAAAATTGATTTGCTTCTGAGTTTTTAAATGCATTCTTTTCTCCACGGGAAAGCACTACACAACCACCACCTGGACGGGGGGGAACAGCGGGACCGATAGCGACGGGTGGTGCTCCTTACACCGAACATCTGAACGGCACCTTCTGGGGTTCCAGCCATGGCCGGTGCTGCGAGACACCCCACCAGGCCCTGAGACCGAGACTCCACCAATGCCTGGTTCATTTACGAAGCACAACACAAATGAAACTGGCACTGCCCAGGGGCTGTGAACATGCGGCGTGCGGAGATGGGGGGCAGCTCCCAGTGCCCATCCCGCGCACCAGCCGGGGGGACGCCCCACCTCCAGCGCTCTGAGGAGCCCTGACCCTGCCCGACATTTGCAGGGTCTCGAAGGCACGCGGGGACCCCCCTCGTCACCCTCACCTGCGTACCCGCCCGGCCCCGGGCGCCCTCTCTCCCTCCAGGTCCGACCCTGTGGGCTTCACTCCAACCCCCGAGCCCTCCTGAGACCGCTCCGAGGGGCGGCGGGGGCGCTGCCGTGCCCTGCCTGCGGGCGGTGCCCCCCGGCCGGCGCGAGTCCGCCCCGACACCGGACTCGTTGCCACGGCAGTTAAGGGGCGGGCGCAAGGCTCCGGTAGCAGACGAGTAACGCCNCTGGTCCGAAGGAGGCGCCGGGCCGCGCGGACCGGGCAGCACCAAGGCCAAGGACGGGGGGGAACGCCCTCGTGGGGCGGCGGGTGCTGAGCCGGTTCATTGGTGCCAGCGCGGTGCTGTGCGGGGCCTCCGGTGCCACCTCAGAACCCCCGCCTCCACTGTCACAGCAGGGACACCTCAAAGCCCACCGTGCCACCTCAGAGCGGCCATCACGGAGCTGCCACTGGCGCCTCTGAGCTGCCACCATGGGGACACCACAGGACCCTCCACAGCTACCTCAGAGTCAACGCTAAGTCACTATTCCAGGGCCACCACAGAGCTACCACCAGAGGCCACTGCTCTGGAGCACTGCCACCAAGCCACGACCACCAGCCCGTGCCTTCCAGGGCTGCCAGCCCCAGGGTGCAGATCCTTGGCCACCGAGTGCCTCTGGGGACAGCCCCCATTCCCTGTGCAAGGGTGGTGAGGGGCTGGTGCAGTGCCTGCTGCCTCAGTGTCACTTTCCATGCCAAACCATCGGCTGCTGCCCAGGAAGGTGCACCAGATCCCTTCTCTGTCCCATTCCCAAAACCATCGCAGGCAGGCAGGTAGAGCTTCACAGTGGCTTGGCTATGACCAACCTTATGTTCTCATCAAAGTCTTGAACTAAGAGATCATGTTAGGTGGGGATGAGGAACTATTGGCCCTAGAGAACATTATGATGTACAGAAGGAAAAGTGACACTGAATCCTGTTGGGAAGGCCCCAACGAGCTGCTCTGCCAGGGAAGAGATGGTGGGGAAGGGACAAGCAGTGCCAGCCCTGCGTGGGAGTGAGGAAGAACAGGTTTGGATTATTTTGGAGGAGAGAAAGGAGGTGGAAAAGCAAAGTGGAAAAGATTTAAAGAGGAAAAAACCCCAAGCCATAAGAGATCTTGTATGAGGGAGTACAAAGGGCAGAGGAGGAGGAAAGGATGGAGCAGGAGGCTAGTGGAGGCTTCTGCAGGATGAAAGCTGAGGGCAGGCGGATGGTCAGGGGCTGGTACGTAGCTCCTTTGAGACCTATCTAGGGTGGCAGAGTGCTGACAGTAAGTCCTGCTGATGCCAAGCTCTGCACTGTGCAAGTCCTAAAAAGCAGGGCCAGAGGACTAGGGCTCTGCACGGCTTCCTGAGGGTAACACAGCTGACAGGCTGGCCCAAGGCATGTGGTCACCAGAATGGGGGGCATGCCATGGAGAGGCAGCAGAGCCTAGGCCACGAGCACCATCTCCTCTACCTGCTTGGGCACCTGACAGGTGGAAAGGGTCTGGGAATCAAGGGTGGAAGAGGCATTTGTGTTATCTGAAAATTTGCAAGTAAGGGGACGTGAGGTTTGGGCAGAGAAAGGTGGAGGCTATGTAGGCAGAGCCCTCAGAGAAGAAAAACAGTCTTCTCCAGAGAAGCAAGCTCCCTCCCAGCAATGCTACCGCCAAGAAGTTCACTGGATCAGCCCCATGCAGCAAGGAGGTCTCTGGGTGGATTTGCACTCCAAACTGAACTGCTTCTGGACCCAGTGGAAGCAGCAGATGCTGCACAAACTCCCAGGTGTAGGTCCTTTGTCATGCTTCTGGCTTCATGCTTTACTTAAGTAAGGAGCGCTGCTGGCTTGCCTCAATTATGTTTGATATAATTACAGCTCTTGCTGGAGTTCCCTGGAGTTGCATCCCAGATGGCTTCTCTGATTGGGAGGAAACAATAGTGGAGCCCCTTTGCCTTTTGGATGGGAAAAACATCCGTCCATTTCATGCCAACTCTGCAGCGGTTTGGGATTCACAGCAGGTCTTGCCGTCCCTGCGGTTAGCTGGGCTTAATTTCTGACCAGGCTTTCAAAGTTTGCCACAGAATGCTTCAGCGAGTCAGGAAATGAAAGCTGAGCTGATTCAAGTGGCTGGGTCTTCACAAACCCACCAGGCCAGAACAGAAAGCAGACAGGTGTGTGAGCCACCTGCTCTCCATCCATGTGCTGCCAGGACTGATTCATTCCCTGACCTGCCTTCAGAAGGGCCTCCTGGTTCTCTGGAGATTCGCTCCCAGGTGTTGCAGCAGGGTGTGCTGGGACTGTGTCCTGCTTCAATGGGTTCTCCTTTCTCTCACCCACTTGCAAAGGGCAGGTTCAAGGTGGCAGTGATGGTGGTTTACACAGCTGACCATCTCTATGCTTTCATCTTCTCATATCAGTCCAATCTGAGATGCTGTTCCCAGCTGGGCCAGCATGAATGGTTTAGCCTTGTCTTTTTTCTGACAATTCTTTCTGCTCCTTTCCATGGACTCTTTCAAGGCCATAGGTCCACACATACTTAGAGGTGATGCTGAGTTCCCCAGGAAACAGTTCTCCAAGAAGAGGTTCTTGAAATTCCTGCTGAAACAGACTGATCAGTGATTTACCTAGTATTTTCCCTAGTGCAAGGCTATTTTGGGAGAAGGAAAATACTTTAGGAGAAGGAAAATACTTATGGTGTGAAAACATGTGCAGGGGTTAACAGAGTCTGGACTCACAGGGAGGGAGAGAGCTCTCATCCAGTTACCAGACATGAGACTCAAACCAGTTTCAGTAGTTGTTAGGATGTGAGCTGGCACTGGGAGGGATAAATATGTGAAATATGCTAATGGCTCATTCTGTCTCTAAGGCTTTTGTCTGGCTAAAGAGCTCAGCTTCTCTCTTACATGGTCTGTGAACTGTTGGAGCCACTTTTGCTGATCTTCACTTTCAATCCTTTGACTTATGCATCTATTCCAAACAAAATAGCTCAAAATACACCATTGCCAGGACCGGATATCATACCAAACTCGCTTCTACAGAGAACAACCTTCCCTTAATTATGGAAGGAATAATAAAATATCAAAAATCTCGACTTTCTGGACCTCAGATATGATGTGCTGGTTGTTTTTATCTATTGCACCTACCCCTTACCGTGGGTGGCAGGCCCCTTTAGATTTAGCAGTGTTTCTGTACCCACGCCACACGCATTTTGATGAAAGTGTAAATGATCCTCAAAGCACAAGGCCACTGGAGAAAAAGGCCCTAGATTTCTCTGTCTCCACACCTACATGTGCTCCCACACACAAGTTACAGCATTAATCTAGAGTAAAACACCACGTGTTGACAATGCTAACAGTACATTTGGCAGAAAGTCCTCAGATTGAGCCCCAAAACACAAAGCCATGAAAAAGTCATAGAGCAGGGAGAGTCAGGGCAAAGTCTGGCTCCTTGTTGCCTGAGCACTTCTGAAAGGGCAGATTGATTCTGGGGAGGTGTTAGCAAGCCAAATTCTCTTTATATTCCTTGCTGCTTTCAAAGCTCTCTCAGCTCATTGCTGTTACCTTGAATTCAGGCAGGCTGGGATCAGGGAGCAGTTTGTAGCAGCTAGTTGAAAGTTCTGTACATTCAGGCCAGTTTTTGCTGTAGCCTCGAAAAGCAAATGAGTCCTTTACTCTGACAGTGATATTCTTGTTAGTTAACTTTATCCCTCATCTCCACCACTGTGCCACAGCACATCGTCTCCCCAGGGTGTGTTCTCTCACATTTGGGATCACACCATTAACCCAGCTAGAAGGCTTCCCCAGGGGATTTGCAGGCAGAGGCTACTTCCTCAAGGAGGGCATGCAAAAAGCATGAGGCTGCCTGGAAGCAGGATGACAGTGAGGATTACCAGGGCCAAGTGTAAGCACACAGGGAGTGGTGGTGATTGAGAAGGTAAACAAGTCTCAGTGATGATGTCTCAGCAGTGGTGGGCAGAGAAGCCTGCAGTAAGCATTTTTACACAACTGGTTCAGCTGAATTCACCAGAACTGCCTCAAACACAGTGGTGCCATCTTCTCCATGGGGCTGCAGGTAGAGAGAACTTGTCAGACATCAGTAAGCTGGGATGTTTTTCCAAGAACCTATATGTACTTTTTAGGGACTTTGGTTTCAGAGCAGGTGAGAGAGAGGTGCTCCCGAGTATCCCACTCTCTGGCTCCCAAATCCACTGGAGTTAGACCCTCAGATTCCTCAGAAGCCCCAACCAGATGAATGGTCAGATTTCAAGCAGCCCTAGATGACAGGTCATCTCTCAGAACATACACAGGAGGCTTGGACCTCTGTATCTCCCTTAGCAAATACAGTACAGTCACTTCCCCATGACTTGCCTGCTTTTAGACAGGCTGGAAATTTCCCCTGAAGCATCCAGAGGAACATCAAGCTTTTCATGAGAGAGGGAGGCATCTTGGCTCCCTACAACAAGGGCACTTGCTGGGGTGTGTGGAGAGTTCTGGTTCAAGTCTGTAGTCTGGATTAGACCTGTTAGGTTCAGCGTTATATCTCCTCTCAGCAGGTAAGCATCAAAATCATCTGGCTTTGAGCAAAAATTCCAGCCTCTGCTGACAAACAGAAACAGACTCCTGTGAAAAGCCTTTCTCTCAACCAACTGGCATCTGATCAAGGAATCCTCAACATACTCAGATTTTTTCCACTGGAAAACATATGCCAAAAGCTGGGATAGACCCTCACCTGAACACCACCATTTCAGCAGCTGTACAGAGCAGGGTCTGAGCCAGTGAGCTGAACAGAACAGCAAAACCAATGTGTGTCTTCGTACCACAAGAGGACAATCCAAAATTTTTGGATTTAGAATGCCTTCAAAACCTACTCATTTGAACTTGTTCATCAGCTGATTTATTACATCAGGTGCCAGCCCGACTTCCTGCTGCCATTGACACAGTTCTGTCAGTAGCTGGGCATTCATATAATTTATGTGGCTGGCCCATCTACTCTTGAAGTACCTTCTCACTTGGCAGGGAATATTCTCCATAAATAGCTCTCTTAAATGCAAGCAACTATTAAAAACTGTTGTTGGAAAGCAAACAACAACAACAAAAAGACCAAAATCTGAAAAAAAACCTAAACCACAAAAAAACCCCAAATAAAACCCTCAGCCAGAGTAGGTTGTTTTGTTTTTCTGTTTTCTATCAGATTTTTGTATGCAACTGATAATTATAGCAATGTAAATAGGGATGTAAATATGAAACCTAGAGGAGAATGGAAGCCCTGTTTGGATGTGACCTTTTGTTGCCTGCCAACCTGCCTGCCCTACACTCAGTGCAAGGGGAATTACTGGTGTGTTCATCCTGCAGAGCAGGGTGACATTTCTGGGGATCTCAATGGGGAGGGGATTCCTGAAGCTTAAGTTTGAGCTTTTTCTGCCCAAACAAAGTGTCGCTCGCCTAGTAAGTGCCAATCCTTTGCCTCAGTATTGGGAGCAGAGCTCAGAGTAGGCAAAATCCAAAGGAAGCCATGGTTGTGGCATCGCCAGGAGAAACTGGGCAATCAAGTGAGAATTATAGCTTGCAAATGTGTACCGACATCCTGCTAATTCCCAGATCTCCCCCTACTCCCTCCTCTGCTGACGCTCCAGTCCCCACTTCAATACCTGCCAGGTCCTTTTAGAGAGCTGACATTTCCATTCCTGACATTTTCTGTAGCTCCATCTGGGAATTAATGTCCGGATATTAGCAGCGATGGGGCCGTTTATCATAATTAGTCTCATGAAGCTACTAAGCATCCAACTATTTTTCATCAGCACCAAGGAAATAAACTGCAGAATCCAGTAGACGAGACGGACGATTTACTTATTGATTGATTTATTTTGGTCTGTCAGGATGCAGCTTTAAAGTTTGTCGAGATGAGCAATGCTTTTCGGAGGCGATGACGGCAGTGGGGCCGTTTCGTCTTTGGTGCACTAGCTGTAGAGAATAGGTCCCCAAACCCCCTGAGACAGTGAGGAGGCATTTGTTATCCTGTTATTATCCTGTTATCCTAGGCTCTAGCTTCCTGCACATATAAAATGACAAGTTGTGACAGGTTGAGCCCTGGCTGGACAAACTCAGGAAGAGCCTGCTGCTAGCACCATAATGGCATCATGAATGAAAGCCATCTCCAGGCACAGCTTATATCCCCATCAGGAACAAACCAAGGCTGTTTACCCTACAGGAGGTGGCACAGGGACCGGCAGATCCAGGACTGTCATTTGGCTGGGTGTTCCTGCTTGTTCTTGGACCCTAATGCTAAATGGAGGATGCTGTAGGCAGCATACGTGCCTGTCACCTTCCAGAGGTGCCTGGAAAAAGCTGTTTTCTCACTTGTCATCTCAATTGGAGCAGGGTGAAGTAATAGTTTGTTATTTTCCTTCCCCAAATGATCAGGGTTGAAGGGCAGGGAGGCAAAGTCCCATACACAAGAGATTTCAGGTTGTGTCCATTGTGAGCAGGGGAAGGTTCTTTGGAAGGGTTTACCGTCAGCCACCTTCTCTGGCAGAAATAAGATCCAACCTGTAGTAGCTAATGCTTGCTGTAGTCTCAATCTTACATTTTAGAGGCCAGTGCAATAGATTGTCTGTGTTTCTGTGAGCTTGAGTGCTCAAGAAACATGCCAGAGCCTGTGCTGCTCTCAGGCATAGCTGGTCCCTGAGCTGCTGAGACCTGACAAGCATTGATACCCATCCTGATGGTTACTACTCTGGGCAAGGAATCTGTGCTGATTTCAGGAATTCTTCTACTATCTTGCAAGCTTTGGTGACCTCCTCACACATATTGAATAGGAGGAGATGGGTCAGCTGCCTTGCACCACTCTGCATGGCTCATAGCCTGTGGATGGAGCTCCTCTGCCTAAGCAAGAAATAAGGATTACAATGCTGTGTGAAGCTTCTACCCAGAGCGAGGCACGAAGGGCTCCTGGACTCAGCGTTGCTCTTCCCTCTATCTCCATAAAGCCCCATAAAGTCTTGTTAAACCCGCACACTTCAGTGCTCACCTGCAGCAAGCCCACCTCCTCCCTGCAGGCTGATTATCAAGAGCTTTCCATCCTGAGGTTTGCTATGCAAACATCAAACATTTGTGTTTAAATATTACACTCTTCTGCTGATGTGAAGCTAGTAATTACAGCCAGATGGGACCTGGCTCACAGGCAGACAAGGGGCCCACACACTGCTGGTTGGTGGCTTTTTTTTTTTTTTTTTTGCAAAAGCATCTGATCGACCACTGGGAGAAACAGCAGAAAATCTGAATGTAATTAAAAACAACTAAGAAAAAAGCCCCAATTTCTAAATATATCGTGTGATGTATTCCAGGTGAGCACTAAGTGTTCTGGCTGCAGTGCCTGGCAGCCCTAGTACTATGCATGGGACATGATCCAAGCCAGTGTGCTCAAGCCATACGTCCCTCTAGGCACAGCCTGACGATGAGATGTGCTGATTTGATGTCAGCACCTCCTGCAGCACCAGCTGGGTCTGATCCTGCAAAGCCTTCCTCAGGTGAGGAAGAGCTCTTTTTGCACAACAGCCTGACCACACTCTAGTCCACCAAACTGGTTCCTACGAGTTTGACATAGTCCCTGGGCCACCACACTGCTGGCGTGAGCTCACAACTGCAGCTGCCTTCTTACCTGCTGAGTGGGGGGATCACCTGTACTTCACATGCCTGCACACACACAAGGTGCCCAGGGTAGGAAATACTTCATTTTCTACCACCTCCAGGATTTCAGGTCTGATTCTATTCAAGGCAAAACAAAAGCATTGCAATGAGTGGTGGATTTTTTCCCCTGGATGACAGCCCATAGTCCATATTCATGTTCAACATCTGGTTGTGTTTTTATTAGATAATCCTCTCTTCATTTTCTCTTGCCTACACATCACCCAAAAGGTGCGCAGGAACATACCAGTTTAAGCAAAATGCCTCACTGTTTGTCCTACCCAACACCTGTGTTGTATATACACACACCACCAAGTGCTCAGGAAGCAATCCCGCTCCTTGCCCCACAGACCTGATTGAGTTCTAGATGTAACAGTGAGTCAGGTAACACCCACCTATGTTGCCTGAAAGGGCCAGCCCTTCAGGCACAGTCTAAGTAGCCTTGGTAAAGAAACCACCACAGGTGATGCCACTGCAAGGGAAACAAGATATAAAGGCTACAGACCTCCCTCTAGAAATCAATCCAGCTCTGTAGCTCTCCTTTCTTATAAATACTCTGGCATACTCTCAGGATGCTCCCAAACCAAATACTGCAAAGCCAGAGCCTGGTTTCATGTCCAAACATCCAGGGATGTTTGATTCCTTGGGACAGCTGCTGGGATATGTTCTCCATGTTGTAAAAATCAGTATTGCACAGGTACCTGCTCCAGCTGTAAATGGTGTCTCACAGCCAGGAGCCAGCAGCTCTGGTTGCAAGGGGAAGAAAGAGAGAAAGCAGCAAANAGCCATAGCAAACACGTGCTGTCATTTGAGACAAGTGCCAAGCCCTGATAGGTTTCCCTATTGAGGAAATCAGGATCAGCCTTGGTGAGAGGCAGAGAACCTTGATCTCACTTGTCTGCTGTCTCTCTGGTGTCTGCTTCTCTCTCTTCTTTGTGCTCTATGGGCTTCTAATTTCTCAAATCTTCCTCGAAGGACCACAA
Source organism: Serilophus lunatus (assembly GCA_013399895.1). NCBI lineage: Eukaryota > Metazoa > Chordata > Aves > Passeriformes > Eurylaimidae > Serilophus > Serilophus lunatus. Next base: position 242,314 of record VXBA01002231.1, read on the forward strand.
CTTGAACTTTCCAAGGAAGCTTGTTTCTGCTGTCATATATCCCAGGAGAGTGTTATTTGTTGGGAAGAGATGGAGAAAGGAAGGACTCAATGCGTCTCTGTTTCCTGCACCCAAGAAGTAGAGCTCTGTCATTACCAACCCTTGTTTGTGCAGTAACCTTATCTGACGCTGCATGGGTCTGTGGAAGCTCTGTTGTACTACTGTTGCCTTCATAAATAATGGATCCCCCTCCACCTTCTCTCTCTTCCCCGTTAGATCTCATATCATATTGTATGAAATAGTATGGTTGCTGCTTCCCAGGGCTTTATCTGAACATTCTGAATTCCCAGCTCTGGTTCCTCCTCTTCCCAGGATGCAAGTGTTACACCAGAGGGCCCTGACTGGTGAGGGCAGTTCCTTTACTGGAGTCATCTTTGTCTCCTGGCTTGCCTTCTGTTAGGAAACAGCTGATTCTGGAAAACTGTAAGTTCTGCTTCACTTCTGGAATTTCCCATTTAAAAATGAAAAATAAAGTTCTAGGAAAAAAAATGCCCATCATTCTGGTTCTAAAAAGTCAAGTCAAGGCTAAAATACGTACAATTTTACATCTTTTTGGGCCACAGCACATTTGGAGTCACTTCTACAGTGCAATCTGGAGACTTTAATTTCCTTCATTCCTGGAAATATCTAGCTTTATTCAGCTTTATCTGGTAAAGACCAGTATTTTAGCTTTATTCCTCTTCAGAAGCCACAGGCTCAGCAGTGAGGTACCCTCAGTTTTAGCAGGGAATATGTTCTGACATTTAGCAGCATCATGGGAGCATCTTTCCTTAAGTCCAGCTTCAGTAGCACCACAATTAGAGATCAAGACTTGGTTCAAGTTCGGACAAATCTGTTTTGAGTGGCTTTGTAGGTTTGTAGTCATGAAGGTCTGTCAAAGCCCTGTGCTGATCTCAGTTTCCTAGTCTTTCTTCTATGGTCTGATCATTCTAGGTTATCATAAGTTCATATGCCCTTCTCTGGGGCTATACTGTGTCTTCTAGAGCCTCACCAGCTGAGTTTTTAATGTCTGCCACTCTCTTTGTGTTGCTGCCCCTGCAGATCCACCCCCTTTGAGGGTTTCCATGAAGAGAGCCCATGTTGGCTGATATTTCAAAAAAGAACTGTGAGGATCTGAAAATCAAAGGCAAGGGACAGTAAAATATCTGCAACCAGGAGAGTGAAGCCTGTGTAATTTAGCTCAGTGTTATGCTTACACAGGGAAGGGAAGAAAACAGGGTCTTCGGTGAGACACTCTACTACCAGAGGCCCTTGGAAGGACACAAAATTACATGCCTGGAAACTAATGCTGCCCCTCCTTGTCAGCAAGAGGAAAAACCCACAAGTGCCATAATTCAGGCCACCACTGTTGTCTTTTTCTCTTGGCTGAATGGAAGAAGCAATGAGGAAAGGGTTTTCATGCTCTGTGGGTAGCAGGGTGTCTCCCTACTCTCAGATCAAGGGTCAATGCTGTTGCATCTGGATGGTCAGTTCCCCTTACAAACCTCATGCTCCGAAGGTCAGAGACTAAAGCATCCTCTCCCTACCTGGTGGCATCCTAAACTGCTGGTAGTCAGGAAATTGAGTGAAGGGTCACACACCTTTTCACCTCCAAACACCCACTCGTGGTTGTCAATGGGAACAGTGCTAGGGAAGGGGAATTTTCAATCTGACCCAATATTATGCATAAACCCAATAAAGATATTCTGAAAAAGGATTGAAAAACCTAGTTTCTTAATATCCTCAGTCAAAATTCAAGCTTCTGTTGTTGTGCCAGTCTCATAGCAGATAGCAGCCTAGAGCAGCCTTAGAGCTTGCAGAAGATAATTAAAACAGGAGAGACAACCCCACTGTCAGCAGGGTCAGAAGTATCAGTTAGGGCTGCTCAACATTTCCCACTGAAAGACCAATTCTTCAGCAGTTTAGAATTTTGCCCAACTTAATTATTTTCACTGAGTTTTCTCTATAGAGAATCTACTCGTTAAGATGAGGGAAACTATATGTATGTATTTACTCTGTCATCTTCTACAGCTGCTTAAGAATTACAGAACTGTTGAAGCTGGGAGGAGCCTGTGGAGACCAAGTAGTCCAACCACCTGGCTCAAAGAATAGTCAGCTCAAGCGAGTTGATTGCTACCACATCTCATCAGGTTTGGGTATCTCCAGGGATAGAAATTCCACAACCTCCTTGGGCAGCCACTTCCAGTGTTCAATTACCCTTATGGTGAAACTTTTTGTTTAAGGTTTAACTGAAAAATGCTTTGACAAAAAGGACTGCATAGGTGACTATTATAGAACAAAGCATGTATATACACATAAAATTGCCCAAAACAATCTGGTTGCAGCAGATTTAATGCTAATTTCATATTTGAGCTATTTTCCAGAGGACCTTCGTTCATCCCACACACAGGACAGACATTGCAGTTAGCAAAAAGTCTTGCAAGACTTTTCCACTGTGTTGTTCAGTGCATGATGCCTGAGGCAGGATTTACTGCACATTATTCAATCTCTGCCAGGGAGGTGAGATTATTAGTCTCCTAAAAAGCTTTTCAATTGAGTACACTAAAATAGCTGAATGCTTTGAAACTGTTAATGATTTTAGCTTTGCAACTCCCCTGCCAGAGGAGCAGTATGTGCTATGGCTGTTTTACAGAGGACAAAGCTTGAGCCTAGAAGGCCTAAAGGGATGGGATGTTGAATGGACATACTGCAGGTGGGACATTACAGAGACTTAAAAAGGTGCAGCAGCTTCCCTTCAGTTGAGAGGCTTTAAGAAAGCCAGTGCCCATGGCAGACCGAGGTGCTGAATGAGAAGCACCTTGGTGCCCGTGGCAGTGACAGGGTCTGCACTCACCTCACACCCAGACATTCCACTGCCTTCGTGTGCTCACCAGCATCAAGTAACTTCCTACAGCCCAGAACCACGGAGAGGTTGGGCTGTAGGAAAGAGGGGACCAGTCATCAAAAGAGGCTGAGATTGTCCAAACCTGAGGCTAGGCAAGTCTGGCTCATCCCATTTTGTACTTTGTGTGTCAAGTTGAAAGTAAAGAAAATGCCGTTAGAGTCAAGCTCAGGCAGACAGGTATCACAAAACATCTGCCACGTATTCTCTTGGCCCCAGGACTGAAGACACATCACATAGGTGGTGACTAATTCCTTCCCATAATCCATGGCAGCACTAACCCACTTGTCTATAGTCCAAAGCACATTTTGTCTTCAAACCAGAGACCACTGCAGGGACCCCTTTTCCTGATTGCCCCCAGGAGGGGGATTTGGCTTTTTGTTTGGGTGAATGCTTTCCTGATTCAGCATGGAAACAGGGAATAGGACACACGTCTCAGGAATTAAATCCATTTCAGGAACTGAAAAGATCTTAGCTCCCCAAATGCTGATCCAGAGTGTCAAGCAAGGCAGAAAAAAAGGAAGAAAGATGGACAAAAAATATTTTGCAAGGAGCAGACCGAAGGCAGATCTGAGTTTCACTGGCTGTGGAGGAAAGCAGAGCCTCCCCCCTACATCTCTCCATCTTCCAGACCTTTCCTCTTACAATCTGCAAGTCCCTGGGAGGCCCCTAATCTTCTTTGCTGTACAAAAGACCCAGTCTACTGGCTTTCCTTTTCTTTTTCCCTATTTAAAGTTGAAATGAGGATCAGTTTCCAGGAACGAAGGCAAGGAGGGGGAAGGAGCAGGGTGCAAACGGTCACCTTGTAAATGAGGTCCTGTGGAGGGCAAGAGCTCAGATGGCTTCAGGTGGGCTGGAGACAGGGACACAGGGTCTCTGGGGTTGTCAAGATCCTTGCTTTCTAATTACTGAGTTTTCTGGTGTGCTTGGATATCATTAGCAAACCAATGGAGAAGATAGCTCCTTCCAACCTTTGTTTTACTTGTAAAAAAAGACCTCCAGTCTCCTGATCATATTGGGAGAATTTTTCTGCACTGCTTCTGGCGTGAATTCAGACTACCTGTCCAGGACTCCTACCCGATGCTAGATGACGTCTTGTCAGTACTTTGCAAATGCTATTAATAATTTCCTGCTTCTACTGGCAATATCCCAAGCCCCTCGGGTCTTGTTTGCCTTTTTGTGCCTTTAGCTCATTGGTGGTTCATAATCACCCATGACTGCTACAACAAAGTTCACCTCCTCCTCAGTCATGTCCAACTGACACACTCCCTGTCTAGCACAAAAAGCCCCAGCCCTGTGATTAGTCTTGCATTTCGTGCTCTTGAATTTCAACTCGTCTCTGTGCTCAAGGTTGTCTGCAGCTTTCTGTTTGATCTCCCGTCTCCTTTGCATTCACAATGCCTCCCCCTTCTGCGTCATCAGCTGGCTTAACCTAAGCGCTTCCACTTCTTATGACAACATCATTCATGGAGAGAATAAACAAGATCAATCCCAGGATCGATTCCAGAGAAACTCCAGTGGTAAACTCTGTCTAGCCTGTTACTGCTTCTGTCCAGAGGTACAGCTTCTTCTGTTTCTACTTCTGTTCCTTCCACTAATCCCATCGTCTCCAGTTTAATTAGTAATTTTCCTGTCACTCCATTGAGCACAGCTTGCTGCATTTGTCTAGAAATTTGTCTAGATAAATTGAGATGAGTGGGCTGTCTCGGCCGAATGCTTTCCATGGCATGCCGAGCTGGTTCTGCTCCAGCCATTTAACCATGCTGGCCTGCAAGTTTTCTTCCAGGTCCTTGCATGCTACTGACCCATCTACAAACTCCCCAAGCCCCACAGTAAGAACGTAAGACAAGTGAGTTATGAGTATTACGTTCGCAACTTTCAGCGTGGTTCTTTCTCCTCTGTCAGAGGTTCTGCCTCTAGAAATGCTGCCACCACACCTGCATTTTGGCATATTCATTTGTTTGGAAACCACAAATACCTGCTTGTCCTGGCTGCAGCATGTCAACGTGTCTCCCTTTTGTCTCATTTTTTTATGCCATTCAGGCTTTATACTGTCGTTCTTTAACTTGCATGTTGACCCTTCCCCCAGTATTATCATGTCCTTCAGATTACCTGGGGACCACATAGTGAACGTCTTTGCCACCCAACAGAGCCACTATGTTGAGTGGATGAATGATATTTTCCCCAGTGTCATAACACCCTTTGTAAGATTTAGCTCAGCTCAGCTTGCCATGTTGTCCTTACTGCTTCCAGGTCTCTACAATACTCTCTCTCTTGTCACCAAACCTGGTAAAGAAGGACATTGGAACTGAATTTGCCATAGCTGAACTCTTCCTGGTCAGTGTGAGGCCAACACATCCCAGATCCAATCCTCAGTAAGTGGCACAGGGAACTTAAAAGGTTTTGCATTAGCATTGCTAAATGCCATGCTGGGGAATCTGGCAGTGCTTCTTCTTCTGACCCTCAGGCACTGGCTTCCAGATGTTGCCACTGCAATCCAGGTCTGTCAGAGGCAACTTTGATGCTCTCTGGGGGTGGATCAGACCCTTTCTAGTGTAGACAATACTAGACCTAGAATTCACGAACCTTCATCTGGAAGGAAAATAACAAAGCATATCTGGATTAAATTGTAAAATGCTCTCTGTCAAGCTACTGAAAAATAGTTTTCCCCCAATTTAATCCAACCTGCCAAGGCACTGGGACCCCCAAGCAAGAAAAGGAGAAAGTGGTGAATCCATCCTCAGTGAAGGGAGATTAATGGATTCTGAACAGAAGGATGAGCAGACTCCATGTGTTATAGGGGAGGCTGGAACAGAGCCCACATCCTGTAAGGGGCAAGTTGGATGGACCCACCGGAGGGTCACTACCCTGTGTTGACCTTTGCGGGAGATGCTCTGGGCATCGCTTTGCTCCCTGTGGCACCCGCGATGCTGCCGGCTGTCTGAGTACCCGGCTTCCCTGGAGACCGTACTGGCTGCTCCCACCTCACCTGCCCTGCTGTGAACACCAAAAGCGAAGCTGGAGCCTCACCACGCTGCCCTCTAAAGCCTCTGTCTTGTGGTGGAAATAAATTGCCTTAGATTCCCGTAACTCAGGCAGAAAACCCAGGCCCCTTGCTGATAAAACCAGGCGGCCTGGACAGCGTTGCCCTAGCAACCTGCACTTTCTTCCCCATCCTTTTGTTCGGCCTCGGACCCAGACTTTTGTACCCAGCCATAATGGGGCCAGACTCTTGGGATGTTTACGGGGTGAGGTGAGAGGAATTTCATTCAGCCGTGTCTTGCCTGGCCCGTCTCCTTCCGCAGGGTGAGGGAAGAATGTTATTGACCAAGGCCCCATGCAGGGACCAAGGCTCTAAAGAAAGGCACTTTAGACTTTCTGACAAAGAAAAGAAATTCCTGCCCTCCCCCATGCAAACATACCCCCCCGCCCCAACAAGCCTTTTGTTTCCTCATTTCTCTTTTGGTAACTTCCCCACTCACCCACTCCTGCCTACAGCTGCTCTCACCAGGCACAAATAAAACCCTTCAGCGCGCCCCGTGTGCCTGCCAGCTCCAAGCTGCAAGGCATTCAATAATCCTCCTGGACCCCCATCCTCAGAGGCACCTTGACAATAAAATGAAGCTGGACGTGCACTGAGTTTGCAGGAGAAGGAGTGCTGTGCAGCTGAGGCCAGGGCATGGAGCAGCCAAGCACAGCGGGGAGCTGGAGCCTACTCTGAGACCAACCCTGCTGCGCTCAGCCCCTCACCTTCTGATTCAGACTGGAAAGGGTTAAGCACATCAGGTTCGACTGCCTGCTAAGAAGACAAAAGTCTGCCTTGACATCCAATATTGAAGCTCCCAGGGACACCACTGAGGAATTCCCATTAGCTGGTGTTTGTGGAAAGCCTTATATCAAATGCTGAGGACAGCCAGTTTGCTTTCCTCGTGCCAGTCGCTGGGAGAGCAGCAGCACCTTCCCGGCACTGCATTTCAGGGAAGAAGCAATGCAGAGCTTTTGTAGGGGAAAGGCAAGCAAGTCTTTCTCCTTGTCCCCATGTGCTGCTGGCAGCTCCATCAGCAGCCAAAACCACTTGGAGAAATTCTAGCCTGACTTGACCAGACCTATGCCTGGGTTCAGGTAGCTTATTTCAGAGGTAGACCTTATAGCTTCACTCTCTTCCTGGCCTTCAGATTTCCTAGTGTCTTAACAGAAAACAAGTCTACAGTTTGGCCAGAAGACCCTGAGGACCTTTTTGACGAGGCAGTGTTGTTTCCCATACACCCTGTCCCACAATGCTCTGCTTTCAGGACAACCGTGCAAAGCAAAAGGCATGGGCAGAGATTGAATGCTGGGAAGGATGGGCAGTGGGTTTTCTTCAGTTCTGCTGGGGACATAAACAAAAGATAAAGCCCAAGCTGTTGTATTATGACTTGGGCAAGGACCCATTGACAACTGAGTGGCTCCTGCTCTGAGCAGTGTCCCATGGCTGTCCTTCCCTCAGTGCTCAGCCAGGGGGACTCTGTCCAGCAGAGAAGAGCCTGCAACTCTTGAAAGAGACAGTCTCTATGGATGATGAGAGGCACTGGTGGAAGCTTTTCTTTAGTCCTGAGTGGATTGGTATGGTATTGCTCTCTCTCAGATGGATTACCTGATTAAAGGTGTGCTCATACATTGTAGCCTTTCACTTCAGTTGGTGCTGCAAGAAGATGGAGGAAAAAGACCTGGACACCTGTTTTCATACCACTTGTCCTTGAGACTCTTTATTCTTCCATCATGTCTGTTCAAAAAAAAATAAAAATCAGCAAATAGATTTTAAAAAGTGATTAGTGATCTGGACAGGGGAGAGGAGAGATGACACAAACGATGGAGGACCACAAAACACCTTCTCCTGGGAATATTGCCAATGAAAACTAAAGCCCAGGGTATGCCCAGTTGGGTCTTGGCAAAGGACTTTTGCTCTGGCACTATTTCAGTGATGCTTGCCTCAAAGGCATGCAAACCCAGTGAAAAAGTAGGCTGGGAACCAAGAGGAAGCAAAATGCACACCAGCTATGAATAATGGGGAAAATGTGTCAATGCCAAAAGAAACACACGGTAGCCCTTCCTTTCATTGTCCATCCTTGGCAAGGTCTTTCCAAAAGCTGCTGCTGAGGTGAGCCCTTCTGAATCAAAGAAAGTGTTCCTGCAGGCATGATCTCCAAGCTGAGTTTATATGTACAAGGGTTAGTAATTCGGCCACAATGAGGGATCACAAGCTGGAGGCATTCTCCCATTGCTCCTCCATAACACGCACCTCTCTCACGCCTGCCTGCTGACCCCTTATTTTTGGGCAAGTTACCCCAGCATTGATTTTCCATTGCAAGAGCAGAGTGCTGCAAATATTGTGCAATTTGAAGGGCTTGAAAATGGCTTCTGAGCAACACTGAGATGTGGAGCCACACAGAAAAGTTCCATTTTCTTGCATTTGCAGGAGCATTGGCATTCATGTTTCTTGTGTTTCTTCCTCATGTGACAGAGGAGGGCTCAGAGCAGGTGGGGGGAAGCAGGCTCAGGTGCACCACAAACAACCTCTGTTAGGAGGTGCAATAGAAGAAAGCTGCTTCTGGACCAGAAGAAGGAAAGAGAACTGAAGTTCTCACTGCTGATGGCAACACTGCTCTTGGAAGCCTGGAAGGAGGCAAGACCAGCTCAGGAAGAAGAGCAAAGTCTGAGACAGGAGTCCTTGAAGCATAAGAGGGAGGAGAAAAAGCAGTTCTGTTAGGAAAGGTTTTGTGACACAGGTAGAACTGACACAGTGTGCAATGTAATATATGGCCCTGCAAAATTCCTCTTCGACTATGCCCCCCAGTAATACCTCAGGTTGCCAGGACTATGACAGAGAGTAGGATGTCAGATGTCAGCTTCCAGCTGCCTCTTTTCCTCCACATGCCACAGAGCCCAGCAGAGAGGCTCCCCAATAATCACCCAGAGACAGCCAGAAAGATGGTCCCTCTGATTTGAGGCTTTCTCTGAAAAGGAGGTTTGTCTCACCCTGAGACAAGTGTTTGAGCAGGAGGAGATTCATCTATAGCAGCCCCTATCCCTCCTCTATGACAGAAAGAGCCTAGCTCTAATCTTTCAGCAGTGGAAATCACAAGAAATTGATTTCACCCAAAGTGACTGGTCAAAAATTACTTGAAAACATACCTGAAAACATAGCAGAAAGGTTGATTCTGGATCTTCCAGCCCCAGATTCCAGCCCCAGGCTGGTCTGGGAAAGAACACTACATGACCACTGCTTTTGGGACCTCCAGTATCAAGGCAAAAACCATCCCAGCCCTGTGGGAAAGACACAATCCAGACTCCATCCCAGCCCTTTCAGATATCTTGTGGACTGCTTCTTCCCTTCACAGTGAGGTGGGATGACCAGTTTTATTTCTAAGAGAAGGTCTGCAGAGGTGGGGTGCCCCAGGGACGAGGGGGTTCTGCAGGGACCTCTGTGCATGTAAGAACTTGGACAGCAAGGACTCAAATAGCCAGAGCAGCAGAACAGGCAGCAGACGTCTTCTTAGATGTCCCTGCTCCCTTGCTCTGCCTTGGTCACTCACTGCATCAAGCTCAAAGAAACTAGTTTTGTTTCTATATAGTTCACAGCAAACTTCAGAGGGATACGAGGTCCCTTTGAGGTATCAGTGAGGAGATGCGGTGCAACAACTTCAAAAAATGCCTTCAAAAGCAGGTAATCAGGGACATCAGAACTGTGGGAGTGGGAACTGTGGCAGGCTGGCATAGGAGAAGTTCTGCCACTAATGTCTTGTCAAGCCAACGCGGGCTTAACCTGCCAGGCAAAACAAGAAGTTGTAAAGACAGAGTACCAGTTAATAGGCTTTAGGACATACAAAACAGCAGGAAACTCATTTTTCTCCAACCACCCACATCCCATACGGATGTAGCTTTGAGGGGTTTTTTCGGTTTTGTGTTGGTGGAAACAAAAGCAAGTCCCTTCTGCAACCCATTTGAGCAGGAAAAATGAGATAGAGACTCCTAGGGAGGCTTGTTTTATCTGAGATGCTGGTGTTGAGGGGGTAGTATAGAGACCAATGGAGTATGAATGGTGCACTAAATTTGGGGCTATCAGGGATGTCTCAGATGGAACAGCAACAGCATTGCATTCCCCCTTGCCCTGGTCCAGGTTTGTCCTGTCAGTGCCATAGAGTGTTGACAAGGGCTTAGCTATAATGCTGCCCTCCACTTTTTATGAGGAAAATTAAGGCCATTTTGTCCCAGAAGGTGCCTTTCTGCATCCAGCCATGCCCAGGGATTCCCAGGAGAGATTTAGTGCAGAAGTACAAGACAGTTCTTCTCTACGGGGCTTGTAGCAGACATTCATTGCAGCCAAAGCTAACTTGTTTGTAGATCTGGTGAAGTCAAATTGGGTTTTTCTCCTGTTTCAAATACTAGGTAATTTGATGCGGACAAACCCCCTTCGATGATCTGGGGTAAACGAAAGAATTTTGCTTGGAAATATTTCCTTGGGATCACTTCTAGCAGAGAGAAAGAAAGAGAGAAAGAAAGAGGGAGAGAGAGATTTTATCTGAAGTTCCCTTTTAAAAAGCAATCCATAACTTCAATTTTCAGATCAATATTTAAAAAAAAAATAAATTAAAAAAATCTATTGAATTATTCTCTTCCTGCATTTTTCTGACACTGCTTTTCTCAGCCCTCTCCTCCTCCCAGCCTGTTAGCTGGAGGAGCATTACAGGGTGCTCAAGGAGACAAGAGGTTATTTGATTACAACAACGCTGAGCTCTGAATGCCACCAGTTCCTGCCAGAACCTGCTGTCTGGGAGGAGCACAGCAGCTGTGTGTCCCCCCACAAAGATGAGGTTCCGTTGCTTTTTTGAGTGTCAGAAGATGGAGGCGCTTCTGCTTTAAAAGGCAAACTATCAGTACCATTATTAATGAACTTGAGTTGTATTAGTGCAGCAACAGAAAAAAAATGGGAAGAAAAGAGAGAGAAGCTGAAGAAATTCCTAGATTTGCTTTTTCTGTCTGAGGAACAGAGATAAAAATGTAAAGGGGATCAAACAAATGGAAAATGCAACAAGATGAAGCAGAAATTGTGTCAACTTTCCAGCAAATTACATACTCAGCATTTAGAGACCACAACTCTGATTTCCAGTCCTCTGGGATATTCCAGCGCTTCATTTTCAAGCTGGTTTTCTCATTCAGCTGTGCTTGGGTCTGATGGCTGGTGGGGGCTCTAAAACACTGAGAGATTAGTGTAAATAAAGGCATCCCCCCACCTCCCTGCTTTATTTTAAGAATGGCCTTGTGCTGGAGATGGCACATTGTTTCCCTTCTACAAACCATCCATCAAGGACAGTTCATTTCAGCCCCCGATAAATCCTATTATTTCAGCTGCACATTTCCACTGCCTCCAAATCAGCAGCTGATGATACGCAGAGTGTTGCAATAAATGTTTATGGCTCTGCTTCTCCTCAGCCTTTAATTTCAATGGTTTGATGTTGATCAGCCCGTTGAACGGCAGCCTGTTCACATCATTAGTGGTGTGTGCAAACAGCCTGCGCTGGGGACCAGCGCCAGCTCAGCCACTGCACTGATCTTGGCTTGTTAGAGGTGTTTCCAGATATGATCTTATAACTCATGAAAACGAATGGTTTCCTCCAGCCTTGAGCTACCATCCTCCGCTGTACAGTGAGCGTACGCTACGGATGTATTTATGCATGGATGAATGCCCTGGGTGTATACATAGCTGGGGATTTTATTAAAACCTATACCCACCTCGGTGCTTCTGGGCAAATTCATAGCTGAGGCACACCATCAGTTTAGGAGCTACATGCTGACTGTGAAAGCTGGCAATTAAACATTCCCCTAAACCAGTGAGTTGCTGTTTCTCTGCCAGCCTCCTGCCTTTGCCCACAGAGCAGACAGATGCAGGGGAAGATGCCACTGCTCCCCCCTGCCTGAAGTGTTGCAAAGGCCACAGAATGCTGCTGTGGAGGTCAGGAGCTGCTGGTATGAGCTGCTGTCCAAACATCTATTTCTGGCCATGTTTTGGACCCAAGCAAGACCAGTTATGAAATCTTGGTGCAGATTTTGGGTAAACAGCCTGTGCAGGGAGTCTGAGGAAGAGCTGAGTCTGCAATCCTCAGGTCCTTATCCAAGGTGACCATCCTTATACAGATCCCAATATGGACTGAGATCACAGTACTGACCATGTCTTGTTCCCTACTATAGACAACATCAGGCTTCCTCAGCCAAGAGAATCCTACCAAGATCCTTCCACATCATACCAAGATACACAAGACAAACTCCTTGTTTGTGTTAGGTAGTTCTAAAAGCATGGTAGCCAAGTTAAAGGACAGTGTTTCACAGCTCCATGGAGACAACAGCTCAGTAGCCCAGCTCAACAGCAAAACCTGTGGGACATGAACTGAAGGTGCTTCCAGCCTGATAAGGACCAGAAGAGTGCTTATGGGGAGGAGGAGACAAAAAGTACATCATCAAGTTTGCAGATTACACCAACACATGAAGTTCTTGAGTGGGGGTACGGGTTCTAGCTCCAATCAGAGTGGCCCCCATGAAATTACGGTATACAGCTTCTTGGAAGATGCTCCAATTCTGGCAAAACTGGAAGTGTCACTGTGTGGGTGTTATTGCTTGTGGAGGTCTTGCTTGAAGATGGTGCATGTTGCAGGAGGTGAGTGAAGATGGACCTGTCTGCTATACCAGGTTCAAGGCTGTGGGTGAAGGACAAGGGAGATGAGAGAGCAATCAATGGTGTCTCCACATTGTAGCTCTTCACAGGTGTGCCTGCAGGAGTAGACCATGGAGCTCAGTTGTGCTGGGATTCATTGCACATGAACCCAACAGAGGCCCTGGTGCCTGCAGGGACATGTGGTGTCAGGTGACTGCAGCTGGGGGACCACACGTGTCCCATATCCCCATCGTGGGACACAGCTGGGTTGAAGCTGGTGCTGGGAGGCTCAGGCACAGCAGGAGGACAGGGAGCTGGGGATGGGTGACACCTGCAGATGGTGTTACCCAGCTGGTGAAACCATCATGGGTGGGGAGAGGAGCCCTTGAGGAGCAAGAGGAAGACTCAGGACAGGTATACATGCTGGCCCAAGCCTGGGGAAGGGGGGCAGGGAAGACGAGCTGAGGCTCTGCTTGCCAGAAAAAATGAAGTTCACAGCTCGCTTGTCAACACGGTAAGGAGAAGGGGGGGCTTCCTGGGAGAGGGATGGAGCCGAGGAGTGCGGGTCGTTAGCCTTCTGCTCACATCGGCGGGGGAAAGCAGTTTCATTTGCTGGCCTGATTGGACTGATGAGATTTCCATATTCTTCATTAAGGGGCTGCCAGCAAGCGCGGCTGGGCTGCCATTTCCCATTACTCACAGCCTATCTATTATGCAAAAGGCGAAAGGGAGAGGGACGAGCCCGTGAGCCCAGATAGCGGCTGTAATGATCCTGTCAGCCTCGCGCCCGGCAACAGGGAGAGGGCGGCCGAAGGTGCTGCGGAGCCTCCTCGGAGGCTGCTCTGCCTGCTTCCCTGCCTGGGCACATGCTTGCTCCTACAGGTGCCAAGTTAGTGGCAGCAGGCTCCATGTCTTATCCTGGCCTCTCCATGCCCAATATTCAGCTCTCCTGCCCTGCTCCACTCCCACCACTGGAGAAGGGGACAGGCGAGCTAAATCCCGTTGCAGCAGGCACAGCGCAGAGGGAGGGAAGGAGGGATGCATTACCAGCCCCAGGACGTGCCCACTGGCCACCCGAGGAGGCTGCAGGACAACCCCTCCTCAGGCCCTTCCCCATAGCAGATGTGAATCCCTGGTGCATCAGGATGGGGTGGAAGGGAGCAGGGAGAGAGGAAGGTGAAAAAACCTCCTTTGGTCATGGGAGGAGAGAAGGCAGGAGCAATTCCACCTGCACCCCACTGACCCCTGTGTGGGCACCACTCCCGTCTGAGTGTTCTCACACACCCCATGGGAACTCCAAGGCTTCAGGCTTGGTACCCTAGTACTCTTCATCCCTCCCCAGGAATCACAGCCCGTGTGTTGGGCTGTTTGATGGGGCAATGTGCGCTTTGAAGGCAGGGATGATAGAAGGATCGTCGCCTGAACCTAGATCCAACCAGAGAGAGCCTGTGCCGGGGAAGATTGGGAAATTACCTCCCAACTCCAGTATTGAACTGGGTTGCTGCAGAGAGGTCTTGGAGACGGTAACTCTTCCCAAGATATCTGTTATGCCTGACCTCAGCTGTCACTGGCAGGCAATTATCTCGGCACTGAGAGATCGCAGTGGGGATACAAGGACGCAGCTCTCCTCCTGCATCCCCTTCAGCCCCCTTCCCCCCATCCCACTTGCCATGGCAGTGCAGGCAGCAGTAACTTTCCATTGGATAGAGGCCCCAGGCAAGGCAGCCCCCCGGAATGCTGGATATGTTCCCCTGTATCCATCACAGGTTATTGATGGAGCTCTCTTCCCAGCTTCTACCTCAGTGCGGGCTGATTCATGGCATGGGATGGAGGGATAGGGGAAAGCTGCTGGTGCCTCTTCATCCCCTCACTGGCTGTCAGCTATATTTCATGGAATTGTTTATGAGTCTCACCTCTCTGGAGGGAGAGTGGGTCAGCTCTGAGCGACGCTCCTACCAACAGGAATGTGCTTGGATGAGGATGCCAAATACCCAGACGCTGGAAGGAGCAGGAACACGTGTCAAGGGACAGTTTCCATTTATTAGTGACAGTAACCTCAGCAAAAAATAGCCTGGTCTTTGTCACATCTTCATCCCTCCAGTGTCTCTGTGAGGCACAGGCAGAGTAGCTCTAATTGCTCCCGGGTGCAGAAAGCAGAGATCAGAGCCTCCATCTGTCTCCTCAGCCTCTCATACATTCTTCTCACCTTTCTCTTTTCCTCTCCATCCTTTCCTCCCCCATTCCTTTTTCATTTGCCAGCACCAATACGACTGGCATACTCAGCTGTCTTTGCTGCTTCATCCCTGACCATGTCTTCCTTCACACACCTTCAGATATCTCAGTATCAGTGCTGGATCCCAGAGAGGTGTTGCCTGTGGCTGTCCCCTGCTTTCATGGCTGCTTTTTGGGACCGCTATGGTACAGGTTCTCATCCCTCCCCTGTGTGCAGGCAGGAGCACACAAAGAGAGATGGGCAGGGGCAGCATCTGCTGCTTCACAGCCAAACCCTGGCTTTGGGGTGGAACAGCTGCCCAGGGAGGTACCATGGGGAGAGAAGGGTTAACTGTCCCTGAGGCGGTGCCATCGCTGGGTGCTCATCAGCCGCCCCGTGTTGCACCAACAGCGGGCACTGAATTCCTTCCTTGTTGGCCGCACTCCAGCCTGGCGAAGGAAGCTGCTGAGAAAATGCAATTACAGCAAACAACAGCCACACGCGCAAGCGCTGCAATCCACACCTGGCACTAATTAACTTAATTAGCCCTTAATGAGCTACACTGGTCGGAAGGCCTATTTTTACTTAATTATCCCCTAATGTGCTTGGCAGAAAGTGGGGGGCCTGATGGATGGAGAGGTTTACCTGGCTTCCTCTTCTCCAGCAGGATACTCCATCATCCCGGCATTCCTAACGAGCTGAGCTGCCCGTGAGGGGAGCGGCAATGAGCCTGCTATGGATGGGAGCCTGGCACCCAATGGCACCTGGCTGGCAGATGGCAGAGTTTGGACCCTGTGTAGCTTGTCAGTGTGTCTCACCTCCTTCAGGTTTGGGTCACATTTAGAAGAGACTGTGGTGGTGCATCGGGTGGATGAAGTCAAGGTGCTGGTGCAAAAGACTTTGCTGAGATATGGTGGCCTGGAGCTGCCAGGCTGTGCCATGCAGTGGGATGTCTGGATCTGGTCCCTCAGGTGGCTGGAGGCAAGGTGGTGGCACAGGCTCAAAGCATTGCATCCCGTTCTGGGGGTCCCTGTGCAAGGAAACACCCAGTATATGACAGAGGTAGGATGGGACTGGGTATCCTCATCAGTCCCTGGGGAAGATGGGACTGGAACAGGCTGGGGATGGGAACAGCCCAATGCCACCAGAATAGTTCTGCATCCTGTGCTCACCAGCTGCAAACGAGGTGACAGGAGCTGGTCCCAGGTGCAAGGAGGATGCTGCGGTCCCTGAATCTGGCCCTGCTGTTTCCACAGCAACCAGCATCATCCAGCCCAGACCTGGTAGCTGCAGCATCTCTGGGGGCTTCCTAAGAAAGCATGTCCCGAGCATCTGAGTTAAAGATGCAGGAGGCAGCACCTCCAAATCATGCCCTGAGAAGGTTAAAAGTGGGGTGCAAGGAGCTGCTGTGGCAAGCCAAGAAGGTGATAATGGCAGGGTAGGGAGGGGATAGTGTCTGTCGCTGGCCCTCATTCATATCATCCCTTGTGGTAAAGATTTTTTCTTTAAATAAAATGACAAGCATGAGCCAGGAGGACAGTGCCATTCTCCCAGGCTTGTTGAGCTGTTCCCCAGATGGATCTCCCTGTAAATTATGTATTGAATCTGCCATACTTTCCAGCAGCAGTGGAGCACCAAGCTGATGACATACTTGTGAAGAGAATGGCTTTTCTCCCACAGCATGGATGGACACTGTGAGGTTGGTGCTCTTCTCTCACTCACCTTGCAATTCCACCACTGTCACCACAAATCCTAGCCTGGCTTTGCCAGCCAGTGGCACCA
Organism: Serilophus lunatus; assembly: GCA_013399895.1. NCBI lineage: Eukaryota > Metazoa > Chordata > Aves > Passeriformes > Eurylaimidae > Serilophus > Serilophus lunatus. Next base: position 258,913 of record VXBA01002231.1, read on the forward strand.
GCCCATGTTGAGGTAGTTGAACAGTCCTTCCTCCTCATTCTCCTCCTCACCCCAGCAGATTCAATGAACAGTGCTGTGTCTGTTACCTTCCCTTGAATTTGGTGTCCTCCCTTTCCATCACTCCCCATCCCATTGTTTCAGTGGGATGACTTCCTAAAGCTATTTTAGTAAAGTTTCTCTTCCTGATTTCTTCCTCATTAAGTTTCACATCCCAAATCTCAGCAGAGCTGTGATGGGTCCCTGTCTGCAGTGCCACTGTCCCTGCCCTCCATCCCATGGGACACCCTGCATGCCTCCCTCAAACCTCTCTGGACTGGTGGATACTTTTGCATCTCTGATTCATTTCTAAATGGATTTGGGGCAAATATATTGGTCTTTATTGCCTTTCCTGGGTCTTAAAGGACTTTGCTGGGTGCAGGAAAGGTGCCCAGGCTTTTGGTAGATCTCTTCTGCTCTGGAATTTGTTTAATTTACTCCATTCTCCCTGGTGAATCAGAAATGCAAGACCCTTTATTCACACGTTGAAGTGTGTTGACTGTTTAAAGGAGGGTTTAGAAGCCAATAGTGGGAGCGGTGGGCACTCTAAGGATCCTGTCTGCTGCCCTGGTGGCAAAGGGGCTGGCCTGTCCCTGAGGGGTTCCTGTACCCCAGGGGCATCATGTCCTGGATGGGATTCTTGTCCCAAAGGGGCATTCCTGTCCTGGAAGTGAGGATCCTGTCCCTGAGGGATGTCTCATCATGAACAGGGATCCTATCCCCAAGGAACACCCTGCTCTGAATTGGGATCCTGTCCCTAAGGAACATCCTGTCCCTAAGGATTATCCTTACCTGGATGTGTGTCCTTTTTCCAAAAGGTATTTTGTTCCCATGGAACATCTTGTCCCCATATTGTCTCTGTCTGCATCCCCCTCTCCACGGACAGGTCTCCAAGTGCAGCTCACGGTATGTTTATAGCAATGCTTTGATACAGGAAAAAGGGGTCTTGGGTTGCTGAGGGGGAGCCCTGCTGGGGGGGCTGGCAGCCATTCCCAAAACTGAGAATGTTAATTTGTTGTTGTAGAGAGAAAATAGGGCACTGAAGTGCATTTGAAGGTGAGCTGATACAGATTTATTGGTGGTTGGGTCTCTTTGGGAGAGGCAGTTAAGTAACGCTAAGAGGAGGCTGGAAAAAGCATCTCCAACACTAAACTGACAGTGAAATCTGTCATTTGTCCCTAAAGGAGAGCAAGGGGTTCCAGCATGCAGCCCACCTGAAACCCACCTGTCTCTGCAGCAATGTGATTGTTTTAACCACGGGCTGAAGCCCCCAGCCGTGTTCCCATTTCCTCCCACTTGCCCCCAGGTCTGAAGCTCTTTTCCCCCCGAAGACACCTTGCTTCTGGCGACCCAAGAATGCTCCTTGGGGACAGCGTCCACCTCACCTAGGCACCCCTGCCTCTGTGGGAAGGGAAAACCCCACGGCAGGGCTGAGACATCGCCCCTGCCTAGGCTTTTTCTTTGTTATTTTATTAATCTCTCATTTGAAATGGATACAAGAGGGGAACAGATAAATTAGTCCCATTCTTCTGGGAAGAATGAAGCGACCCTACGGGGCGAGGGACGGTGGCGATGCCAGCCCCACCGGCCCAGGCAGAAATGCTAATTTCTCCTTTCCTCCACCGAACGCCGGAGCAAAAAATGCTAATGGAGCTGACGGCGGGCTGCAGATAAAAGTCTGTGTCTGCTTGCGCGCACACAGATGGGTTTGAGCGCCGCGATAAGCTGGCAAACAAGGTAATTAAAATAATTAAAATGCTAAACAAAGGGGAGGATAGAGAAAAGCGGTACAAAGGGCTGGGAGGGACGAGCAGCTCCTGGGAAATAGCAACTGGGTGCGGGTGAGGAAGAGGAGGGCAGAGGGATGGAGGTGGGTGGGCTGGGTCTCCCATAGGAGTCAAGGGGCTGTGGGGTGCATCAGGTAACCATCCCATCGTGGAGTCGCATCCCTGGGTTGCAGCTGGCTCTGGCCGTGGGGACATCTGCCTCTTCCCCATCTCCTGCCTGCCCCAATGTCTCCTGCAAAGGTGATGTGGGGGGAACCTGGGAGCCCAGGAAAATTCCCATTGCCTTGGTAAATTTCTCCAGTTTAAAACAAACTGCCCCCAAAACAGGCATGTTCTGCTGCTGGAAATTACTGTCTCAAAGTCTTCCTTTTATTAACAACATCCATTAAAATATTAAAAAAGTGAGCTTGAAATTAGAATTAATTTTTGTTTCAGGCCAAGAGAAACATTTTATTTGAGTTTTATTTAAAGCAAAGTCCTCAGGTGCCAGGCAGCCTTCCTCTGCAAGGAGAGCTGGGGGTTGGAGCCAATTTAGAGACCTCCGTGCCATGCTGAGACCGAATTCCAGCGTCACCAGCTGCAAATCCACGCTGGTGCAACATTCAGCAGGGATCTCCCTGAAGGACTGCCACCACCATGCAAAGTGCAACGTGCAATTGGGATGTCCCTGGCAGGCTGTGTTGCCCCATGCCAGGTCCAGGATGCCCCAAAGGACCGTGCTCCTCCTTCTTATCCCATGGCTGTGCATCCATCCCTGGTACTTGCCTGGTGGCCGTGTCCTCTGGAACCGACGCGAGGAGCCCATGAGGTGGTTTTAGCAGAAGCCACGGAGGGTGGGGAACAAGCAGGTGCCCTGTGAGATGCAGTGCAGGGGTCAGGGCTCTGATCCCCCCTGAGCTTCCTGCTGTGAAGGAGCTGTAGCCAAAAAGCAGGCCGGTGGCTGGCAGCCTGCCCGCGGTGAGCTGCTTCTCCGGCTGCATTTTGAAGCTCGCAGACAGCTATTTAACACAAACAGCCAAGCTGTTATCTTTTCCCTTAGGGCCACCATCCCTTTCGCTTCTCAAATGCCAAATTACAGCCTACGTTTAATTTCAATGCCACGGGGAGATGCATGTCAAGGGAGGGCAGCTTCGTTTAAAATTAGCCACATTAGATTAGTGGTGATACAGCCGAAGAGGAGAGTTCAGAGAGAGGAGATGAGTCCCCATGAACTTTGGGGGAATTCCTCAAGGAATGTCGAGGATCAGAGTCCAGTGGAGCCAGGTCTGCCCTATCTGCTGCATCCCTGGCTCCATAGGGATGCTCGTTCTGTCTGTGGATGTCCCATGCTGCACAGGGCCGGCAAAGGGACTCATGGTATGGGAGGCACAATATGAAGACATATTTAGGGCATGAACAGCCATCGGCTGTTCAAAATTTGACTAAGGGAAATTTATAAGGATCTTTAATGAAAATAGCATCTTTTTTCCTCAGCAGCACCTATGGGTGCAGGATGTGAGGTGGTATTGGCTTCCTAACCACGGCATTGGCATCAGTGGGATTTCTGTGAGCTTTTTGCCTGGATACAAGTCAAGCAAGTGAGAAGGCAAAGACCAGTGAGACTCTGTTGGTGCACAGCTACATTTTGCTCTGGTCTGAGCCCCTCAAATAATGTTTTGAGATGGGAAGAACAATTAGAGGATTTTGAAACCAGTCATGTGCACATGGAAGATGTCAGCCCAAATCTCAAATTTTTTTCTTTACATAGAAATGCAGAAATGCTAAAATTGTGGGCAATGCTTTCATGGGGAATAGTAGTGACAGCCAGGACAAAAAGAGAGAGCCTGTAATTGCAGGCTTTCACTGACAGCAAAACAACCCTTTAATAATAACTAAATACAAGGAGCACGCAGAGAGCAATCTTCCCCAAAAGAAACAAACACTGATTTCTCTTTTTTTTTTCCTCCTCACTAGAAGCATCTCTGCTACAAAAGGGCTGGCTCGCATCACCCACATCTCCTCCAGTCCTGGGGTCCCAGTTTGCTCCACCAAGGATTTCCAGGCTCACTGGTGTATGGCAGGGGGTGATGAACCCAGCGATGCTTGAGTGTACAGTGGGTTTGTAGCATGGTCCAGCATCCCTGTGCTCGGGGAACCCACCTGGATGGTAAAACTACTGCAGCCTCAGAATCCCCTGGGACAGAGATACAGGGAGTGAACATGAACAGGCACAGGATACTGGGAATGAAGCAAAAGATACATGGAGAACATCCCCAGGGAAGTCCTTGATGGGGTGGGAGCAGCAGTGCCATGGGGCAGTACCACCCCGGCCCCAGCTGCAGGCTTGAGTCAGAACCCTTCAGGCAGGTTGCAGTGGGAATTGGGCAGCCCCACAGGGCCGCTGCACATCCCTGTCATGGGGTGTTCCTGCATACCCCCATTGCAGATGGGATGCTTCTGCAGGTCCCCATCTCAGGGCTGCTCCTGTCTGTCCCCATCATGGGGATGCTCCTACACAGCACTGGTTCCAGCTGGCCACGTCCCTCCAGGTGCTCACTTCAGGTGACACAGTGACCAGCGTGGTTCCAGCAGGAGCAGAGGAGATGCTGGTGGGGACATGGCTGGTCCTATAGGGAACTCGACATCTGTCTCACAGCATGCCAGGATCTTCCTGCAGCACTACCAATTTCAAGGGATCCCATTGTCCTGCTCTGCCTCACAGGGCCCCCTGCCCCGCACAGCAAATCCAACACCCTCATTTGTGGGCAGCTTTTCCCCACTCCAAGGCCACCCAAAATAGTTTGCCTTCCTATGCAACCAGCCAGCTATTTTTTACAGCAGGTGAGGAAGCGGCAGCAGAGGAAGAGGGAAGCATGGCCAGGCAGAGCAGCACTGAGCCGCAGGGATGCTCCATCAACATGCAGAGCCACGTGCCAGCTCGACGGTGGCTGGACAGCGTCTAGTTTATCCAGACAAACTGCTGCGGGAAAAGGTGGCAAATTCCACCCCAGAAATAATGGTGGAAAAGGAATCCTCTCACTATGAACTGAGAACGACAGGCTGAATCCCACCCGTGGGACTTGCCAACAGTAGTCCTCATGGCCCTACCTGTAATTAGCCTGTAATTTAGGTGATAGCTTCCGTTAGAGGAGTGAGGCCACATATTCAGCTTGTAGAAATCAGTGGCATAAACCCAGTGCCACTCCCCGGGCTGTCCCCTCCCGCTCCATGGCATGTGGCATTCGGAGTGGGAAACTGGTGTTCCTGGTCTGGACTGGCCAAGCTGCCAGTGCCAGCCCTGATACTCAAGAATCTGCCGCCTTGTGGGGCTTCAACTAATGTGACTTGCATCTGTAATTTACTTTTAAAAGGGGATTCTTGCTTTCTCTCTCTCCACACTGCCTGCTGGCTGCTCCTGGATTTTCCAAGCAAAGGGAAGGGGAAGAGGGGTATGAATAAAATATCATCATGACAGCTTTTATATATATATACATGAACCTGCTCCGTCAGGCTGCGAGCTTCATTTTTAAATAAGAAGCTCGGCTCCATTCCCAAGAGGCCGGGAGAACGCAGCGGGCTTTTAAGAGAAGGGACCAAAACAGAAGAGCATTTTCCTCTTCCATCACATCAGACTGGAGCTGGGTTAATTACGCTTCTCTGTCCTGATTTAAGCACGGGAGCTTATTCAGTACAACTGTTCCTTTATTAATGAATTGCAACCCAATTTTAACCAGAGGAAGCTGGTGAGGAAGAAAAAAAAAATTGGAAACCCCTTTGCCAGCATGCCGTTTGCTGCTGCCTTTCATTTACATAACTTCAAAGTGATGCATTTTTAAAACCAACCTATTTTCAGGTCTGGCTGGACTGCATGGGTGCATGGACATCCATGTGGATCTGGCATCTCTCCGTGCACACCCATTGCTGCCACAGGGTGCAGCAGCTCCTGGGCTGGGATCCACCACCCTGCTGGGCTGGGATGTGGCTCTCCAGCAGCTCTGCTGCTGCCCAAGATGCTGCTGGCTCACCCGGGTGCATGTCACCATGAGCTTATGACGTGGTACCAGTCCCTAAGAGAGCATCCTGGGGCCCCCATCCTGCCCTCGCCCATCCCCCTTGGATGGATCAAGGGGCTTATGGAGGATGCCCCAAGGAGCAGGAGGACGTGCTGACCTGGTCCTTTGTGGGTCCTGCAGGGCATCACTGGCACCTCAGGGTCCCTCTCTGCAGCAGTGGGGGAGTCGCGGGCATTGCCGCCCGCCGCCACGCGCCAGGGAACCAGGGACATATGCTGCTTTTTCACGCCACGGAAACACCACCTGCTCAGCTTCCTGCTCAGCCCCAGGCATGCGGGAGGGGAGCCCATCACCCCAGTGCCCCCCAGCATGTCCCCACAGCCTCCTGCACCCAGTAGGGCTCGGCCTCCCCTTTCCAGCTGTGAGCACCCGTGGGTGGCCTGAGCTCTGGAGTGCCGTGAGATGGCACAGCTGATCCCCAACGCTCTGTAAGTAGAGAGAGATGAGAGCAGCTTCCCAGCCCTGCAGCATGCCAGGACCCAGCCCTGTGCTGGCACCCACCATTGACACCCTCCATTGCCTCACTCCACACACGGGAGAAGTGCTGGGGTACAGGAGAGCCTCATGGATATTCATGAGCAGAGAATTCTCTGATCAAAAGGCGCAATCCTGTTTTCCTTTATAATATATCTGGTTAATACAGACTTAATGAACAAATGAATAATAAATTAGACCAATTTTGTTTTCTTTCTTCTTGGAAAGGCAGGCACGAAGGGGGACTCTGTGCGGGTTTGATTGATAGCAGGGGCTTGCTGGGAGATCTGCTCCTCAAGCCCTTATTAAATATGGAACAAATAACGGTGCAATTGGTTTAATCTTGTTGCGGCAGCAGATACCAACTGGGCAGGGAGAGGATGGCGAGGAAGAGGGATCCTCGGCTGCCTTTGCTCTACACCAAGGCAGGGGTCAGGTCTCTAGGCAGGGCGCTGGGCAGCTTGATGTGGTTGCACCATTAACTAGAGCAGGATGTGGGCATGTGCTGCAGGAAGCAGCCGGCACTGCATAGCACCGTCATGGCCTGTGGCTCAGGGTGATGCAAAGGCATCACGAGTGGATGGATGGCGCCTGTGCGAGGGCGTCATTGCACCAGCTGGATCAATGAAGGGGCCTTCCAGGCTAAGCATGAAGCTGAGGAGCTGCCACCAGAAGGAAAAGACAACAAGCTCTGTGAGGAAGAGTTGTGGCCACCCCCAGTCATGACTGCAACCTCAGAAGGGGCTGTCCCCACATGGCAGCACAGCTCACTGAGTTGGCTCTGCCTGCACCAGCATGGCTCATTACAGCCTCTGGGGTCGTGCTACTTCCCACCTGCTGATGCAAAGCACTGGGAGAAGGTGTTGAGTCATGAGCCGCTACCCAGCCAGACTGGAGAAAGGCGGCTGCCCAGGTCAAAGGCCAGCCTGGCCCAGAGTGTTTCCCTTGGGAGGACTGGTGCTGGCATGCAGCTCTCCAGGAAAACAAATCCCTTTGAAAATACCCTCCTGGACTCCAACAGGCTCCAGGGTCTGAGCTTCAGCCTTGGTCCATCCCCAAAATGTCCCACCAAGATGCCTGAACCACCTGGGCTCCTTGCAGAGCCAGCAATGGAAGCATCCTCCTGCTCTAGGACTACAGCATCTGCCTCTCCCTACACAAGGGTGCTGAGTTCCTTGAGGGGTGAGTGATGGCTATGGGTGTCATGGGTGATTTTCCCACTCTCTGCACCTCTCTGCTCTGCTCTGCCAGGAGGGGGCAGGCAGCAGCCAACTCCAGGTGGGTGCCAGCACCCCAAACCACCTAGCGATGCCTTACAGCACCCAGACTCCACTGGTGCAGCAGGTGCTTGCTGTGGAAGCCACCCATCTCCAGATAGCTTCCCGATGCCATCACTACAATCAAAAAAACAAAGAATTCTCAGCTTCTGTGAGCTTAGCACTGCTCCACCTGCCTTGGCCCAGCCTCTGCTTCCCTTTGAGGCTCAAAGCCCCTCACTGGAGTCTCGGCCGTGACGGGAAGCCAGGCTGGGGATGAAAGTGCCGCTTACCTGCTTACTTATGCTCCAGCGCCCAACGAGCAGCAACACACGGATTATCAAAAATAATTCCCCCTAGAAAAGGAGGGGAGAAAGAGAAAAAAAAAAGAAGGAAAAATAAAAGAAAGCCTCTGCTGTGGGAACAGCCGGCTAACCTCGAAAGCCTCTTACCTGGCTAGATTTAACTGCCTTTGTTGCTGCATCAGCCTGAAAAATCCCCTCTTGCATCGTGTCAGTGTTGCTGCCAGCTCCGAGCAGCTTCCCGGCCCTTTGTAATGAAAGGCAGCTCTGTGCAGCCGGGGCTTCACTGCTCCCTGCTCCAGCTTTTCTCCTGGGAAACCCAGCTCATCTATCGTGCTGTTTTTCTTTGCAGGCCTGTGCTCGGTGTGCATGGGGCTCCAGAAGTGACCTGGGTTGGAACTGCCTGTATTCAACACTGGCCCTGCCATAAACTTATCTCCTGCCTCCTTGAACCTCCTTATCGCTGTGATCTGAATTGCAGCAGTTCCAGCTTGCTTGCGAAGTGGCATTTCTAAGCCATCTCTTCGATCTATTAATTAATTAATGATTGAGAGGAATGGTGTGGGTTGTGCCTGGGGCTGTGGGCCTGAGGGACAGGGTAGCCTGGGTGAACCCAAGGTTTTGAAGGTGGAGCCCCAGGCTGTCCTGGGGGAGTCAATGTTGGTAAGATACAGCTCCCACACGCTCTTGTCCCTATCCTCCTTCAGGGCAAAAGGCAGCCTCTGCCACTGTGGCTCATACCCTGGTATCTGTGCCCTGCTCCAGCCAGCAGGGTTGGGAGTGAGCAGGACACCACGAACAGGATCAAGCCTGGGTGCTATCTGAGACCTTGATTTTTCTGTGACGTTGGGCCCAGCCCACAGAGATGAAGGGGAAGGCAAATCGGTTGTGAGGCATCAAAGCAGGAGGTGTGTGTGTGTGGATGGGGTGCAACACCAGTCCCAATGTCCCCTCTGAGTTGGCGTCACCTGGAGGGGTAGGGGACAGTCACCTTGCCTGGCAGCATCCAGCAGAGATGGCAGTACCCAGCTGGAGGACATGGAGGGGTGTGATTTGGGTCACAGGGGTGCACCCCAACACTCAGAGCTGCACCACCAGTGTGGGATATACCGGCAGCACTTTGTTGCCATGTATGTGGGGACAGTCTCAGCCCCTTCCCTGGACCTGGTTCTGGCCCTACTCAGCAGAGGGTGAGCAGGAAAGGGGCTAACGAAGATGCTCCATCCTGGCTGAAATGTTTTGTTCTTTCTTCCAGGGTGGGCATCCCTGTCCCAGGCTGTGCTCCCCTTGTGCCCTCCTTCTCGGGCTGTGGCAACACGTAGGCTGTGACCTCCATCCCGGGCTGGGCTCCCTCTGCGCCCAGAGCAGCCTCGGGAGTGGGGGGTTCCGGGGAGATGTAGGGCGGTGCGGAGGGCGAA